>JAFFZH010011005.1:45367-82049 GCA_018420115.1 Euura saliciscinereae | reverse complement strand
CAGGGGCCCAACAGGCAATCCTTGGCAAGTGTTGCCTGATAGCATCCGGATCAGGGGCCCAGCAGGCAAACCTTGGCTAGTGTTGCCTGATAGCATTCTGACCAGGGGCCCAGCAGGCAAACCTTGGTAAGTGTGGCCTGAAAGCATCCTGACCAGGGCCATATCAGGAGTGCCCCTGTTAGGGATACCTGATGGGACCCTACTCAGGACCACAGCAGGTTTGTCTTACTCAGGACCGCCTGAACAAAGCTCAATCAGGGCCTGATAGCACATCAGGCTAGCCCTATCAAATTTCTACTCGGGATCTACTTGGCTTCAATGAGCAACAACTTTTTGCTGCGATTATTCCATCTACTCGTCTCAGATCTACCTAGATCCAGAGTAGATCTAACGGTATTTAAGTGGATATATATAGATCTAAGAAGCATGAGCATTCGAACATGATAGTAGATCAATTCGAAGCTACGTAGATCTACGAAAATCCTCGGAGATCTAGGTAGATCCAGGTAGATCTAGGATTTGCCAAAATTTAGATGTACTTAGATCTAAATTAGATCTCCGGAGATGCGAATTAGATCTGAACCATTTTTTCCCGGGATATCATAATTTATTGTTGAACCCAATTCAAAATTCCTAAGCAATTGAATGAAGAAAACGTTGATTGGTCGGTATGTAGCAACTGAGAAACCGCATCAAATACGTACTATTTCACTATGGCGATGCAATTGATTTTGATTGGTTCTTGCAGAGCTGGATAGACTGCTTTTATCTCTGACAAAAGCGGAACCTGACTCTTAAATGTGTCGGTAAAGCAAAAGTATCCGCAAGCACTGTAAGTCTCAAGCTGAGCCGAGTTGTGAATTGTACTGAAGGCGCGAATTCAATGCCAGTCGTATTGCGAAAGGTTACCAGTCACTTCTGATCAGAGATATTCCCTCCACTATTTCACTCTACTGCAGTTTTCACCAGTGCCGATAGGCCCTTGCATGGTACATGGTGTAATGCAGTGGTATTCGTTGGAGATACTTGCATAATTGCAAATTACAACGTGCCCGTGGAAAATTATTTTTAATTTCACCCAAGATGGTACTCTAGTCTCATTATTATTCAATGTTGGAGCCAAATAAGTGCTGGAAATAACCTTTGCTTGCTTGCAGAAAGTTTTCATACTTGCAAAATATGCAAATCTCACCCCGAAGTAAGTCAAGGTTGAAAAATGTGAGAAAATCCACAGCTTGCTTACAATATACCTTTTTTTTTAGCGAATCTTTTGGTTTTTAGTTCACTCTTTTCCACCTATTCGAGAAAGTCTGTGACCTGAACTACTAGAAGGTGCAATACACAGTACACACTCCACACAAAGTGACATAAGTTCGCATACGTTCAGTATCTCGAGCTTGCAGACTCTGGTAATTTGTAAAGCTCGGGTAAACTGCCATTTTCTATGGCCTAGAACAGCTTTAACTTGAATGTGAACGCCTTTAAGTGTCACGCACACGCAGTTACCTGTTAAAAAAAAAACACTTTGAGTAGGGGATACAAACTATTCAGATATATAATTCTGGTTCTGAAGGACGTGTACCTCAGAGATATCGTTGTCAAGGCTGACAGCCGCGGGTTTGTATTTCTTAATACGCCACTGCACAGGTAAGATTTCGGTTTCAGCAAAATTCTCCAACAATCTTCAATCAAGTCATTGTTTTTGGACTTTAATATATTGGGTGAAAGGAAACTATACAAAATTATTCTGGCAAGGAATTATGCGAGTGGTCAGATACGTTCAATTGAATGGTAGCAGTTTAAATTGTATGGAAATGGAAGTAGCTGCTGCGTAAATTGAAATTCAACGCGAGCTTGTTAGCATGTGTTGAGAAAGCTTGTGTAAATTAATTACAACCTCCCAATCCGAACTGGAACATATTTTTCAATTACCACGCTACATACTTTCACTTGTATAAAATAATACTAACAATAGAAAGAGAATTCTAACGAACGAATTCAAGGAAGAAATCGAAAGAGACATTAGTGTCAGGATACCAATATCCAAACTTTTCTTCAGACTTCAGGGAACGATGCCACAAATAAAATTGTTCCAAAAAGTTTAATATGATTTCTCCGTCTATCTAATATTATTTTTTTTTGGCAGACTTCAACGCCAAACCCGCCAAATTCACAGCTGAACGTCTTGAACTAGCCAAGATTCTGGCGCAAATAATCAATTTAATCGTCTCGGTGAGGCAAACTGCAGTCGCTTACCCAGTTGGTTTTTAATTAACTTTTTCTGTTGCATCTCGTCGCTATTCTCCGCCAGTTTTGAGACTGTGATAATTGCACAACGTTGGTAGTACATGCCTGGATGTTAATTGAATTTCAATTGCATGAAACCATTGACTTTTAATTATTGGGCTGTAATTTATCAATCATTTTACGTAATTGAAGGAAAGCTTCATGTAACTACTTACGCCATATTATATAAGATCGACGAAGGAAAATTTAATTACGTTCATTACTCGAGTTATAAGTCGGGAATGGTCGATATGCATTTTGGTACGCAACTCAGTTTCTTCAAGAACGACATTATGGTGCAGTTTCGTCGCTAGCTCGTGTCTGAAAGACTGTAATATCGATAAACACGTCTAAATATCCCAGTGCTTTTTTTCCTCACGACAAAAGAATCCGGTCAAATGGCCCCTTCCAATATGGCCGCAAGAACGTCCGATAAAAGGTCCCGGTCTCGAATATCCCTGGTCAGAAGATCCCCAATAAAAATATCTGCGGTCAAAATATCTCAGTTTAAACTATTTTGGGTCGAAATATTATAAGTCAAGTTTTATTTCGTACAAAACAGTGAACCTACGATGCGAAGAATGTTTGTATTCGTTTTGTAATTTGTCTGGCCACTTATCCAACACACGTTACTCATGAAAACCACATAGACGGTGTTCCGTCTGTCTTCGTGGACAGGTTAGAAAAATTCAGGCCAGCCACGATTATTGCACACTAGGATATTTTGACTTGGGATATTTTCACTGGGGATATTATAGTTATATTTAAAAGATATATAGTATTGTCACGTGATATTTTGGCGGGGATATTTGTCGTGAGATGTTTGGACGCGTAGCCGAGGATATATCGGGAATCGATACTGGAGAAATACATTCGAAAAAATTCCTGTACAACATATGAGGCGCATTCTTGTAATTCAATATAAGCTAAAAAATGATCACAATATAGCGGATATATTGCACCGGGTATTTCAAATCACAAACAAAGTACATCATGTCACGTGAATCTTCCGTAAAATTTTCTCTAGTTCGTCTACTTTCAGAAATGTGATCGACTTGAAATCCGTGTCGAACTAGCCTGATCGATTCACGAAATTAATTTGTCGAATCTTCTAATTGACGATGACAGTACGCAGGGAGAATTAAGCTCCTATCAAAGTCATTCATTTTCGGAAAGTTCCTCTCCACAAGCAACAGCTAATGCACTCCTCACATCACGAAGCAACTAATTAGCACCGGCACCGGATTTCCATGTAAGCTTTCATTAATCCCTTCTGGCAGTAACGTAGTATTATTGGTGCCGGCAAGATCGTCTATAACGATATCTAGATTAGTAGAAGAAAAATGGCACAATCCATCCCAACTTATACATTGTATTACAGCACCAAAAAAAAAACAGATTCGAATAGAGTCGAAGGAAAGTGAGACGCGGAGACGCCGAAGCGCTGCTGTCTCCATATTTACAGTATATTATATGCGGACAAACGACGAGACAGAATTATTAGTTTTTCCCAAGACGAAGCAAACATGGATGGCGCCCTGTGGGTCGTTTCGTTCATATTTGGCGCCACTAAATAGACCGTGAAAGGGACGGGCTCAAAATGCTTGTCTATAAATCATTAGCCTACAATGCGCTGCTATTTTTTAGACCCGCTTACGCGTATATTATTTATTTTACCACCTCTGCTTCTTCCAATGTGCAGTAAATCATGTTATTCCGAAGCAGAATGACAATATTTTGGGGTTTCTTTCGGGCAGGGTCAATGAAATATTCAAACATATCATTAGACCATTCCTCTTCGGTACTGGTATTCATAGAACAGATATTATTTCGAGGGTAAACGTCTATCTTGGGAATCATAAGCTCGCATATCGATTGCTGATACATAAATAAGTCAAGTCACGACACATTTTTGCTCTTACTATCGGTACCTGTTTAATATCCATCTCGCATTTCCTAATGGTAACAATCTATACCATAGACCAATTGGTAGTGAATTATTGCACTTTGCGTGACTTCATGAATTCAATTCTACGAATCACGCGGTTCGTCGTCAGAGTATTTTCGGAAATATCGCGACGGATGTGTACAAGTCCTGCAAATTTTCCGTGTTCTCTTAGCTTTCACATCTAGATTTCAAGAACACTCCAAATTCGAGACATTGATGTGGAAAATGTACGAATCGCTTCATGTTTATGTCAATGGTTCACGAAGATGTTTTTGCAATTCGCTAATCATGTCCTACGTTTGAATGATTCAATGACTAATCATCTTCGTTCAATTTCTGAAAACGGACCCTTCAAAGCCGTGAACGTTTTCGTAGCTATCCGTTCCAAGTTGATAAGTAAACTTTGTGACCTTCTTGAACCTGAAACAGCTCAGAGGTGATCCGCAATTGGTCACTTGGGACTCAGGATTTGAGACTCACGCGTGATATCGGTGATCGGAGTGTCTCGCGTGACGGTCGTCCGCAATTCCATAAATGCCGGCAACTGCAGCCATGCCGAAGGTAGCTGCCTCGCCACCATAGACTTACGCGGTATTGTATTCACTACCACTGATCGCTGAAGATTTCACTGTCGAGGCCGGAGCTAATAATGGCTGAGTACTGCCACTGCCACGCACACGAACGCGCGCACATGACTTTTTACTGCACTTTACCCAGAACACTGCGTCTGGTCGATTTTATATCCTCATATGTCTTTCATTTTACTCCTCGAAGGCTCGTTCATTTTGTCACTAATGGAACCCTACACCCTCGGCCGAGACGAGCTATTCTACCACAACTCACTTCAATATTTACTCAACTTTCAATCAATCCCTACCGACGGACGCTCATGGCTGAGGTCTTCTTCCCAACTGAACTTCCACGTTTCATGTAACGAAGCCAAATTTATCGAGAGTGAACGTGTAAGTGGATTTTCAAGTTCGACGACAAGTTGTCGGACGGATCATCCATTTTCCAATCCGATTTCGGAATTAGAAATGATGTTGAGAAACTTGTGTGGAACGGCAAAAATCTGATCCCTTCATCTGGTTGAATCTCATCGTTGAATAATTTGTCTAAGGTGTTTCAGTTTTGTCGGGTATAGGTCAAGATTCATTTAAATCGAACTCGGCTTTCGCGAGCAAAAAAAAGTATTGAGCGATTGCTGTTGCTCTGAATCATTAAAGAGTACTCACTGTGGATATAAAGCTTGAAATAATTAATTCGCTCACCCTGAAGTTACACCCGCATCAATTAACGCAAGTTAACCATTCTTAACGATTGAATAAAGCAATGAAAAGGATAACGTCAAGAAACTGCGGGAATAAAACACAATAATTTAATCATTTTTCTCGATTTTTTCACTATTTTCACCAACGTAATAACAGTGATGTCCCCTCTTCTGGGTTAAATCGAAAGTTCGATCCCTGAATACCATTTCGTTGTGTCATTTAACCATTCCTATCACAATTACGGAATCGACCCCAACGGTCACATTGATGGACGGACAGGTCGATAAGAACCGCAGGTTCGTTCAGTCAATCATCCGACTTTCGAGTCGGAAACACCTTGGAACCTGCATCTCCGGTGTTACTGTTGAGCTTAGACCATCCCGTGCCTGCGGTTGCGAATAATCTTCTCGTCGCGTGTTCCTCGGTACTGTAGTCGTGACAACTGGGGATCGCTTGCCACATGACGTTGCATACAGAGGACGTTATCACCGAATCATTATCACTTCGACTCGCGTATTTGGTTCGCACAGTTATATCACTAGCACATAGGTGAATGCTTTTTGTCGCACGGATCTATAATACGCAGTTGATACCCCTTTACGCTCGTTGTACTCGGTCAACATACCATACAGCTCCGTTGGGCCGAAGAAATTTCCAACTCAGGCGTATTTTCCACGTAAGCGCTCGTCGATTCGATCGTCACACTTTCGCCGGATCACGTAAAGCTCTGGCTGCGTATTTATGACGCGGAGTTAGCATTACGTGGAAATCTAATGACACGAATGCTGCCCTCTTTGCGTTTAAACCTCGAAGCTGGTTGTTTCATTCGCCTAATATTTTTCGTCTATCCTATCAGTAAGGCTACGTCTATCTTGATCTGTTCATTAGAAGCTATCACCGCACAATGCCTCGGTTCACTTATTGTCCGACGATCGTCAAGCCACGGAGTATTCCCACTGTAAAATCACTTGCCAGGGATAATCTTTTTTCCTTTGCCGTCTCACCGCAGTAATGTGGGTGAAAAAAACGCGAAACCGGATTCAGATTATCCTGTGATCGTTACTCTGTTAATATTTCTTCTACTACTGTCATTCCCGTTATGAACGTATCTTCAGAAATCCCCTTCTTTGTCCGATTCATCCGAGACTCCAGCCCTCCTCGATCATCGAGTCGCGGCTGTTATCGGTAGGTCAACCACTCGGGGTGATTCTGTAGGTACCAGAACACTTGAACCGTAACTAAAAACAGCTCGCGTCAGCGGGGCTGTCCGCGACGACGTTTGCTGGTCTCTGGCACAATGCGACGCGATGCCAGCTGACTCGCGTCACCGCGGAGGTCCCGCTGCGGCGCGTGGCTCCTTCGGCCCCAACCCCCACCAGACGCTACGCCGCCGTGGGTTGAGCCATGCTTCAGCATGTGTTGGGGCTTGGGACACGCTCATCCTTGGCCCATAGTCGACCTACGATACTGCATAATCCGCATTTCAGTATTATGCAGTGTGTCTCCCGGTATGGGGGTGAACGTTATGCTTCACGTACGAAACCACAAGCACACACACGTCATACACGCGTGATCCAAAGTGCTGAGCTGATTTCGTAACATTTTTACTACAGAGAGAAAATCGATAGTAGCTGGGTTAGGAGGGAAAAACTATGCGTGCTAGTAAAAATATATCACCACTCGGACGCGGCCACATATCGTTGATGTGTGTGCCGCATGACAAGATATGGATAAACTCAAGTTTCCACGACCACGCGAGCGAATTAAACATACAATCAAACAGCCGATTTTCCTTATCAGGTGTGAAGTGAATAAAAAATCAGCCTTTTAGCAGTCTCTACCGCAGATCACAATGCATTTGTATTCGCTCTACTAGTTTTCTCCCTAAGCCCAACTGAATTGGTTGACTAAGATAAGATTTTCATTTTCAGCATGTTTGGGAATGAACACGAATTGTGTACCGTCTAAATTGTGTTCAATGAAATTGCCTTTGTCAACGTTGTGCCAGGTTCGTACGAATATATGCATGAAACGGTATTGCATCTACAGTAGCTAGAGACAATGATATCCTAGAAGCACTACTGCTTCCGACGTTCATTCTGCATTTATTCCCATGAGCTCAAAAGTCGGAGTCAATAGTCTGTTGCCCGAGAATTTCCCAGTGGAAGTAAACGGAGTGAGGTGGTGTCCCAGTCGAATACACATAGTACCTTGAGAATCAACAGCACTGAGTGTGCCTCCCGCATTGTCGAGGGTTGAGCAGTTCTTATGCTGCGGCTGACCAAACTCATCACGAGAGGCTACAATATAGAAAGCTGAAGAGGTGAAAAGAAGGCTTCAAACTACCGAAGCATACCCTTTTTGGAAAGAGAACAATTTCCTCTTTTTATTCCCGGCTAAGCCCTGATGTTGCTTTGAAAACTGTTGACTGTTTTCCTAACAGACGTTCGAGAATCCCAGAAGCATATTAATCATCCCCGTAAGAGGAAACTCGCGCCCTGTTAGCCGCTGATCCATTTACTGAAATGTATTTGGGTACCTTCCCAATTCAGCTGCCCGTAAATACAGCAAAGCTTGGGATCTACCGCTGAGGACGAAAAGCCCTCCAGATATTCCTGGAGTTTGTCTTGTTCGCTGTTCACCCACCGCGTAAGCACACACCTATGGTAACTCATAGCGCGGTTGGAAACAATTAAGCGTTAGTTGCCCAAACTTTCATGGTTCAATTTGACAGCATAAAAAAAACTAACAACGAGCTCTGAAGATGAAAAGTATGTGTTCAGTTGGATCTGAAAGCCTGCTCTTCAATAACCCTTGTCCGTAAGCCCATTGTCTGACATCTTGACAGGCTCTGAGTTGCTTCTATCGTCCCTCGGTTTGAATTATTGCCAAGAGTCATTTTTAAGCGACCCAAGTTCATTGAACGATTCGAACTGTAGCGTGATTTGTTAATGTAAATGTAAAGTAGCTACTTCGAATTGAGGAAGACCGATTGGACATTTTGGTCATCGGTCGGAAAGTTGGAGATACAACAGAAGGAAAGAGAAGTCATTCATATAATCAAGGAAAATAAGTCGACATAAGTAATGGTATCTCGAAGAGTGAAACCTGATTTTCCACAACATCGTTGTTATAAAGTTGTTTCGTGATTTAGCAGATCATTTTCAGAAGAAAAACAGGGTAGAAGAAAGTTGAATTGTAAATTAGAACTGAACCCTGCAGTTTCACTGTAGTCTATCATGGCACACTGCAATTCTCATCCTCATATGCCATCAGCACTGTACGCCACTGATGAATGTCACGTGGATGATCCTCTTCTCAGGTCGCAAGTAAGTTGAGTGTTGATTTTCTTCTCGAGCTTTACTTTCGGGGAAAAAATATCCAATTTAAAACAAATGGCCAAGGTATATCAGGGGGTTTAGCTGCTTGTTACGTTCCGCGCTATTACATGTATCGGTTTCCATGAAGCAGCATAATATCTCTAATTTCACGAATTTTGCCAAACGTTTTTGGCACAAATGATCCTGAAACATCCGGCTATTAGAATATGTAGTAGAGTTTGAATGTCTTCATTAGAACTTCTGACAATTCGGTTCGTCATCGTCATTTTTTTTCATTGTAAATACATTCTTGTTTCAACTAACGTTACACAGTCGGTGCGTGTAACTCGCTTGATGATAATAAAATACTTGCGGACAAATTGCTTTTACGCAGAGTTGCAGCAAATTTCATTGTCGATTTGAATTTCCAGCTACGTGGCGTTTATTCGTAAGAAATATTTTTCCGCTTTTGGTCCACTTTGGAAATCGGCGGCACCTGTCGTGGCACCTAAAATGTCCGACTGAATGGATATGAAAATCGGAAAACCGAGACTCGGCACTCGGTTTCTGCGCGGGGCCAAAACCTGAGATGAAATAATAATCAGAGCAAGATCACAGAAGGGTGGAAACAGGGATGAATTTTAAATTAGGTTCAATAAAAACTCTAGAGACGTGTATGTGTGAATATCCGTATGCACTCACTATGGAGCCTTCGCAGGTAAATCTAGCGTGCAACGCAATTACGCAAATTCTCTGGTAATACAAACGAATTTTTTTGCGCAACATGGCGATGCCTGACACGGAAGGAGGAATATGCGTATACAAATGCAAAGTACGTTCTTCTCATCAAAATTGGTCACCAAAATGAAACTTGGCAAATTTTTACAAGAGGACATATATTCTCAGAAATAAAGCAGGTTCTTGGTTCCCAGAATTTTCGGTAAGAATCGTACACAAGTTTGAATTAAATTCCCAGAAATCTTAAAATCAGTTGAGATTCGGATAAATGAAATTGAGACCCACTATTCGCTTGGTGATGTCAACCAAATGGAGTCACTTCCTATTCTTTCTATTCTTCCTAACCTTTGATCGTATAGAATTATAGAAAAATGAATAAAAAATTGATCTAAATCTCTGACGATAATGGCTGGAATACCCCTATATTTGTCTTCCCATTAATTTATCTCCCGATGAATCCGCCCACCCACTTCGTGCAATTTAATCCAGGCAACGCCCCGCACCATTTCAAACCTATTGCTGAAATTCCTTATTCCTGCAGTAGTAGGTAATTCTGCCAGTGATCGGAAAACTTCTTGGTGGAGCGGTGTACGACACATGCGGTGATTTCTGCTTGGCACACGACGTCTAATACTGGAAAGTTCAATTCGAATCGTTAGCGGTACACCACCAGTTTGGCAAACCCTAGATCTTTTGTGTGTTCTATGCACTCTGTTACAGTCGCAGATATTTCAGTCTATAGCGTTTGTGGAAATACCAATTGAAAGAACATCAAGAAAAAAGAGGCCAATGAAAAGTTTTCGCATGACACGTGTCATAAATCGGTGAAACGATACCTATTACTCTTCATCGCCAAAAAGCTCATGCAACGAATTGAAATGAATTCTACACACTTGTGAATAGTAACTCGCTTATTCATGTTTTAGTTTCATAATTCAATAACGTACACGAATTTTATTCCAGGAAAGCTTGTCCTGGCGGCTGGAGAGTTTTGCGGTAGACCAGCTCCTACCGCAAAGCCTGAAGTATTCAAGGACTAAGTTGTCAGTAGAGGACAACGAAAGGTTCATGATGTATATCTACGACTGAATTCGTTTATTTCAGATCTTCATTGAAAGTAATAGCTGGTTGAGCAATAGAACCGCAATTAAACTAACACAAACAAAACAATAGTCATTAGACTGTTCTCCCAGCCATTCAGTTGATCTTTCATTACGACAACAGGCTTCAGAGAGTTCTCGTACACGTTTCATTACGCAGGAGTCACAGGGGTGACAATGAGTCTGATTGTAATATGCAAGTGTCATTGTACCGCGATAACCTTACCGTATAGTTTAATGGGTCAGCCGAGTATTCTTTCCGTAAGGGAGATCCTCCTGCTGCAGAGCACTTATAGAAGTGATTAGAGTGATAAGATTCCCGGCAATCTTAAAATCAGTTCAGTCAATGAGCAAGTGTTTACACCCAATGATTGAAGGTCTATTCTGAACATTAGGACTTAATACTGAAAAATTGAGAATCAACCCAATTTAGGGAATAAGTTTTTGGTGTAAATGTTGATTTTTGGCTGTATATATTCCCAATTTTTGGTGTAGATTCTTGAAATTGGGTTGATTCTCAATTTTTCAGTGTTAAGTCCTCATGTTCAGAATAGACCTTCAATCATCGGGTGTAAACACTTGCTCATTGCGTGTGAATCCTCAAAGTTGAGGATCAACGCTGAAGGTCGTAGATTAATTCTCGTAGCTGAAAATCAACTCTCAACTTCAAGTTCTGATCTCGAACATAGAGAGTCAACACTCTCATGTTGAGAAAAGACTCTCAACTTTAAGTGGTATGAGACATTCAAAATATTTGAGAGCGAATCAAAACTCAATATACATAACCAATATGTCCACACCGGTGTTAACACTGACTTCTTTGATCCACCGAATGTTGAAGATATTACTTTCAATTGACCGTATCCATTCTCAACACAATAGATGGAATAGTTAGCTCACTTTACAATCGATTGTGCATCCTGAATCTTCGAGTGCAGATCATAAAACCCTGACGAATAACACTTAAACTTATAATCAAGTCCTACAGTTATTACAATTCTCTGAACTTGTTTTCTCAACTCGAGAGTTGAGCTCCAATTCTCAAGTTGAGACTTAACCCTCGAGTTGAGGCTCAACTCTCAAGTTGACGGTTGACATGGTTATTCAGCGTTTACGCTCAATTTTAGTGTTAAATCCCAAGTTGGAGTACGAAATGATCATTGAATTGAGTGTCCATTTGAGTGTCGTTATGAGTGTTAATTTGAGTGTTTTTTTAGGGTCTTTCCCTTGAGGGCTTCGGTAGAAAATATCAACGACACCATCTCATTTGATTAAACGAATAAGCCAACTCACCTGTAAGTGAAGGTTATATCATATTCATATAGATTATTTTATGAGAGCACCTCTTCCTGAAATATCAACATGTAGTACTACCGTCGAGATCTGGCACCGTTCCTAAAGGTGGGTACCACCTGATGCCTATTATAAAACAAGATAGCTCTGACTGCATATTGGGTATTCTAGCCAGGATAATGGTGATTAATAGGAACGAATAAATGTGAGAATCAAAATTGACTACTTGAAGAATGCTTATTGACCTAGAAATGGAATGAAAAAACATAAATTCAGGTAATGGTACTTGATGCGTCTTCTTGGTGTACCCGGAGCGGTCGTTTGCTATGCTTAATTACCATATTAATGTACTTGCCGAGAGGTTCTTGCAACAAGGTTTCGATATTACCGAACAGTAATACCCCTGATCTAGACTCTGTTGCCTAACACGAATATAGATGGGTACTGAAAAATGATTTTTCAATTTTTACTGTAGGTAAAGTCATCGAAAGATTCATCGACCAGTCAGACTGAAGGCGTGACCCTTGCTTAATTAATTAAAGGGACCAGTACAGCGTGATTCAACAAATTCTCCATGCCGCAAACATCATTAATATCTTATACAAAGTTCATTACACATCGAAAAATTGACTTTTTCAAAAATCAATTGTCGTAAGGTTGTGCAGGCACACAGTTGATCCGATTATGTCTCTCAACGTCTCATTTTCTTTGGAGAGCAATCCTTCATCCTATGAATGAGGAAAATTGAAAAAAAATGTGGACCAAGTTATCAGAAAAAGAGTGACTAGATTGTCGCTAAATTTCGATAACTGACCAAAACTCATCACAGGATTTTTTTTCTCAGTTTCCCTCATTCATATGAGGAAGAATTTCTCTCCGAAGAAAATGAGACGTCGAGAGATATGATCAAATCAACCGTGTGTCTGAAACCTGACGACAAGTGATTTTTAAGAAAGTCAATTTTTAGAGAGAATTTGTTGATTCACGCTGTACTGGTCCGCACAATAGATATTTATGTGGCATGTGCAGAAAGTAACTGTTTATTCGGCAAGGTTATGTTTTTCGTACGAGCCGTTGGTTTTACCTGGCGAGCCGAAGGCGAGCCTTGTGAAGCAACGGCGAGTACTAAAAACATAACCTTGCTGAACAGTTACTTTCTGCGCGCGCCCCATACAATATTTTTTACGGAAAAGGCATTAATAGTCATTTTGACGCCAGTTGAGTTCCGCAAGAACTGCGTATAGGAGCTGCTGTAAACGGTAGTAGAGAGGGGGTAACCTGCGGTTTAAAGACTTTATTCCGCAACTTTGACATGCGCACTTCGAACTGCGCATCAAAGTTGCGGAATAAAGACTTTATACCGCAACTTTGAACTTAGCGGTATAAAGTGCCACTTGCCGGAACGAAAACAGGCGTCAAAAAGTGACTTTTTAATGCCTGTGCCGTAAAAACAACCTTCCGTAACGACATCTGATGACTCATTCCCTACACATAACTGTGTTCATTATTTTCACGGGTAACATCAAGTACAATATTATGTAATACTACGTTATGTTGGTGGGAAATTATATTTTCTTTGTTAGAACGTCAAAATATGATATAAATAAACATATATGGGGTATTCCACGACAAATCGAACGTGAAGAAGGTTGTGAAACAATTTTTAAACAATGCAAGGTGACCCTGGGTACGAAAGAAACATTGTTTTTTTTCACTTTCCACACTAGAGCTTTGCTTTCTGCACTGCTTGGAAATTAGGCACTTTCCGCACACAGAACCTTATAACACAGGCTTTGAAAATCATACTTTCCAAGCAGGTATTTCAAAAAGTTTCATTCAGGTCATATTCCAATCCATTTGAACCACTGTAGATAATTATCGGCCAGGTTTCCGGTATTGAAATTTCATGGCCGTCTGACTCTATCACATATTATATCGAATATTTTGCTACTTAGAACACCATCAATACCAGGGACAAAACATTGTTTTTTTTTTTGTTTTTTTTGCGTACCCGAGATCAACTTTGCATTTTTGAATCATGGCTGTGAAAATTGAAAACTGTGTGCAAATGTTTGTGGATGTATCTTTCGAACCACTGCACCGTTCATCATGAAATTTTCGAAAAACCTTTGGCATTGGAAATGACATGTTGTGTAAAATGTCAACCAATTCGATCAAGAGACTTTTTTTTACGAATGAGAGCGCGCATTTTGTATGAAAACTATACTAAAACGGAGTGTGAAAAATAAAAATAAAATCTTTCGAACAGTTCACAGGAAAATAAAAAAAAAAATTCAGAAGAATTTCTTCGTATATCATCCAATTTCTAACAATAAGCTACGTAATCGCGGAAAAATTAAAGTATTGTTATAGAATCAATTTATTGGGTGAACTACCGTGACGGAATCATGAGTAAAAAAATTCTGGAAGAACTTATAGTTCATCTTTGCAACATGTACTTCGACTTGGTCAAAGGACAGATAGATCAAAAGGGGTCAGGGAAATCAACCGTTCGATTCGATTCAGAATCCCCCGTATATTATTCTCGTGGTAGCTTCATCCAGATCGACCAAGATTCTTTGTCCTTTCCAAGCAATCAATCTTGAAACGTCGCCCCCTCATTGCTGGGCACAAAAGTTAATTTTTATTCCGACGCATAGCGTTTTTTTGTTTCACGAATATTGTTTTACGTTTTGATTAGTATTTACTGTATCAAATTCTTCCCATCTGTGATTTTTAGATTAAAATGTAGTGAGATATATCATACTAGGTCACCAGAGCTTAGACGATGTGAAATGTATTGGATCTTGGATCAGTACTATAGACCAGTGAGTAATGATTTAGTGTGATAACATGCTATAATCTTTATCGTACAACTACTTCTAACTTCAAATTATATTTTGCTGAAACTATTATACGGCTTACGCTGCTGTACCGAAAATTAGTTCATACGCTCTTGGCATCAAGCCACGAACGACTAGTTTTCATAGTTGCAAAGTTTGGATAAAATCGCCATAAATTGACGCCGGCTGCTGAACAACGTACAACCATTTTTCTACCACTATAATAAGAATAAGAAACGAATTATTACTCCGAAAAAAAATTGCAAGGGCATTGATCACACACCTGCTAGAATTTAAAAGTCCATAGTTTCGGTGGAAACAAAGAATACCGAAATCAACACTTTGCCACTTTTTGAGACCTTGGTGTTTTAATCCTGATTTCTAAAGTGATCATACATATACCTATAGGGAGTCTAGGCCGGACGTCTTGACATTTGATAAAGAACCTACAATCTAGGAATGGTAGCAATGAATTTCCGTTTCTTCCTGTACCTTAAAGATATAACAGGGAATGCTTCCTAATGTCCCAACACGGACTGTCCAAAGTTGAGATGGAAGAGAATCTACACCGTATATCAAATTTAGAAGTATATCAGAATTCCAAGCTGAATAATAAACGAACATCTCAAGATCTCGAATGCATCTTCACGTAATTAAAGAAGGATTTTCAAGGTATGAAATATATTGGACATGCCAGGGTCACAATTTTGAATCAGAATCCAACATCGTTTAAATGTCTGCCGGATATATATGATAAAAACATTGTTCACAGACATTATCATTGCGATAGTATCAACGCAGGAGTATGCAGTTCGAGGGTTCAGTCCAGAGTAACCTAACCTATATCGTCGGTAAGGCTCATTTTGAATGGCTTACGGCATGTAAAATGAGCCATTTTATACTATTTTATACCTGTATCAGTATTCTGCAGAGACGGCCACTGTGTAGTGAGCCAACAACAAGTATTAGCGATGATAACAAGAAATGAGTGATCATTCGGAGAAAAGTTGCGAGCACATCAATACATCTTGAAAGTTCAACTATGATCGAAGGAAGTGAAACACAAAACAAGCAGCTAACAATGAATGAATGGGATTTGCCACAATTTTCTCTTTCACATGAAAAATTGACTTACAATACTTTTATAATCAGATTACAATAAGCATGTAGGTGGCATCGTATCGTAGCTGCAGACTTATAATTTTTGACTCAACTGATTATTTGAATAAAATTTAATAAAAAAAATGTCAGGTCAAAGCTGGGGAATACATAGGGTAGATGGATCATCGTCTTCCCTGTACAGCGAGACCCCTCTGATGGGACCAATCAATTTTGCGTTGAACAAGCTGGTCCTCATTATCACAGAGCGACCAGGAATAATACCCACTTGAGACTGTCGAAATTTAATGGGCATTAAATCGATCAAATTATCACCTGGGCACCGGTGGGACCATACAGAAAATTCGGGAATTTTTGATCGCATAACCCCATTAAAAATTAACCCAGTGATAAAAAGTATTGTGTAAAAATTTCATCGCAATTGGACCGATAGTTCACCAGATTTACAAGCTACCAGGTCTAAAAATGTAGTTTCGAGATAATCCGCGAAAATTTCTACAGCGCCGCCATTTTCTAATATTTTTTACTCAAATTTATTTTAGGCATTCTTAAAGCCGTTTCTCACCTTGTGTTAAAAAATAAACATATTTTGTTCTATACTTTCGAGTTTATGAATTGTTAAAAATTATACCCATTTTCGGAGCGGCCAGGGTGACCAGACCCCTTAAACATTATTCAATACAAAAATTAAATAATTAGATAATTAGAGGGTAGCGGCTAGTGCGAACCAAAAGAAATCAATTCTGAGGAATTCAATTCACAATCAGATCTAAAATTTCGACTCGGGGCTTTCCGAACATTATGCTAAACAAAATTTGAGCCAAAATTCATTGAAAAAGTGAGATAACATCGTTGATAACAGTTGAGAATGTATACGATGTGAAAAATATTTATAGAAATAGTTCAATTGTCTTTCGGATAAGGTTCAATTTGGTCAATCGCTTTCGTTCGTCAAAATCGTCAGAAGCACAAGTTCCGGAACTGAAACTATAGCAGTTCACAATCGTACAAAATTCTCGATGTATCAGCCTCTGAATGTTCCCATTTTGAAAACATCGTTAGAGTCATAAGCGTAAATAATTGGTAGTAGGCCAGCAGCTTGTATAAATTGCGCCTGCAAAGTTAAACGAATCTCCGGAAATTCTACTTGGGGATATATTGGCCGTACAATCTCAACCAAAAGTGATTCTCGTCGACACTATTAGGTACTTCGGGATAAGATAAAAATCGGAAAAAAAACAACCACAATCAAGACGATCAAAGTATTAACTTTGAATAATAATCATGCCCAAACGTTATCAATGAATTGTCTAAACAAAGCGTTGTTAAACGAATTCTCTGGTAACGTTATTTTTTTTTCATCACAAATGAATGCCCTAATGCCCTAATTTTTCTAAATACACATGAATTTTGTCACTATTTCGAAATTTCCGTTTTCGAAAATTTCCATATTTTGAAAGATGCAGAAAAAATTTTTGTGACAACGATGTAGATTACAATTCCGAAGTTTCCGGAGCGTGGAACAAATAGTTTCGTAAATACAGCCTTTACAAATTTTCGAAAACGGAAATTTCAAAATAGTTACTAAATTCTTTAAAAATGCATGTGTGTTCAGAAAAATTAGGGCATTTGTTTGAGATGAAAAAAAAATAACGTTACCAGAGAATTTGTTGAACAATGTTTTGTTTAAACAATTTATTGATAACTTCCGGGCATTATTATTATTCAAAATGAATACTCTCATCATCTTTATCATCGTTGATTTTTTTCCGATTTTTATCTTATCATAAAGTACTCAATTTGCCGGCGAGAATAATTTTTAGTTGTGATTGTACGGCCAATACATCCTTAATGGCTCCGCTCTTGTAGCCAGAAAATTGTTACTATCGTGAGATGATCATTGATTGTCAAAGCCCAGGCCATAGGAAAAAAGGCTTTATCTCTTCTCGCGCACACAGTGCCGCGCTGCATGTTTATGGAAGGCTTGAGAACTTTGAAAAGTTTTAGTTTCCCAAGAACATATTATAGCGGTACCTATATCGCTTCGATTCAGCGACAGCAGACCTTACCTTCAGACCAAAAATTCTCAGCGACAGAATGTCATAGACACGCGCGTGTACATGTGGCGTCCCCGAATTATCCCTAGCCGCAGAAGTGGTTGAAAAGCGATTGGTTCATCCGTTTGCGACGAGCGTTTGATAGGCCATTTACTCCTGCCAATTTGGCGTTGGTATCGGTTCATGTACCTACAGTATCTCCAGTTGAAAGGCTTCGTGCCAAATGAGATGGGGCTTAAGCTGTGTATTCATCACTTCAATCCAAGGCATCCGCAAGGCATGAAACGATCCCCTGAAACCTACTCGAATTTTTTAGGCTCGAAATTTGATTAATTTAGATGTTATCAGCCGCCAGTTTTATCGTCCCAAAATGAAATCCGAACAGAAAATAATTCTGTACGCATTCGATCGAGGGTCTAGGCTTCTCTTTGAGAATATAGTAATAGGTGAACGTAAAGGTCAAAAGGTTCAAGTTCAAGGCCTATTCGATACTCCGGAAGTCATCAAGGTATGCGTCTCGAGGGACAAGATATAATAAATAGTTGAAGATCAACGAACGTATGGTCAGCCACTCGGTGTACCCCAAAGAACAACTGGCGTTCCAGGCGAAAGGCAGCGCTGAGATTTCTGAGAGAGCAGATACCCATGCACTTGCATTATTTACTTTCACCCTTCCCTCTTCGGTTTGTGAGGCAGGCGTTCAAAGGGAGACATTCTAGAAGCGATGGAGGACCAAAAGCGGAGGAATTTAATGCAACTAGACTGACACGTATATGTCACACCGAGAGACACTCTTTTAGAAACTGATCTATCTGGGAACAGATGAAATGAACGCGCAGTGATTCGTGAATTGGTAACCGTCCGATCCACCATTTTTACCAACGCTGAAATTGAATGAGACTCATTGTGTAATCAACTTTGGATTATTCTGGAAAAATTATCCTGTGATTGATAGTATTGTAATGTGTTACTACTGCTAGTCGATTGTCGATATTTCAGAAGTGGACGAGTAAATAACTGTTGGATGATTTGTACTTTTTAACGATCACTGTTTAGTGTAAGTTTCTAATACATCATGAATTCTAGGCGCCAGCAAATGACAAAAAAAGGAGCGATGAAATTATGTCACACGCGAAAAAAAAAACGCAAGAGACAAAAAAGAAGGGTAAAGCACGTGGTCGTCACACATATCTAAAAATAGACTCATGCGCGTGCGTCGTCTTTGACGTGCCGATACGTAGAGGGCTGACAATGAGTCGCACTGTGTCTGTAGACATCAGTATCAGAATAGGATAGAATCATACAAGTATTAGTATATCGTTCGGAAATATCTGAAATTATTCAACTGGTGTTCAAGACTTTTCTGTTCATTCTGTGATGTCATCAATGGTTCACTTCGGTTTTTATTGTATCATTTCATATTTCTAGAAAAACAAATCACGTTCGATACATTTTACCCCAAAGTGATAACAGTTCTCATTGCGGTGGGCCAGTGTATGTGTCTGCGCCTATCAGCGCTCCGGCTTGCGACCATATTGATGGGCTGCCCCAGAAATTACCGAAGAAATGAATCGAGAATAATTAATTCAGCACGCCTATCGCGCCTGTTAGTTGAGCAGTATCGATCCACGGTTCAACCTTGTTTAATTGGCGTCAAGTTTGCAAGTGACATGTCACCGGCTCAATTGACTAATTCATTACCCAAATTGCAGCACGTTGTTAGCCAGCTAATTTCGATTATAATCACATTTCACCAAAGCCACGGGTCGATTACACTATATATACCCTAAAAATTAGTAAAATATATCGTGGGCATGAGTAGGAATTTAAATATCGCCTGCACAGCTACGTCAAACGTTGACAGTCTCCGTCGAGAGCTGGAAAGTTGTAAATTTGAAAAATTGAGAGCAGCTATAGTTCTAGCGTATAAGTCTCTGATCTCGAAATAAGCATCAACGTTGAGTCTGTAATACGACATTAAACGGTATTTCACTGTAGGTTCTGTTGAACCCTTCTAGATTGAAATAACAGATGGCTGCTACTGGATTGCTACCTATTGTTATCGACACGACAAAATACAATCATCCTGTGATTCCCGCAGACTAAGACCCACAATCAGTCGGAAAGCCTAACTCCGCGCCAAGCAGGATGTATACGAGAATCGCCGAACAACCAGAGAGCCAAAGCCTGAATCAGTGGCCCTCGAGCTATCTACTGACCTTGTACGCCGAGGTAATTCCATTAGGAGAGATAAGTAGTCGGCGATTAGCGGTGATCCAATTCGAGACTTGGCTGATTTTTAACACAATCATACGGCCTTTCATTCGATTGTAGGGTCTAGTTGAACTAGTCATTTTTTCATTCACCCCCTTTATTCAAAATTCGTTTCTCTTTGATAGACAAAATCAGGCCAAAGTCACAATCTGTCATGGGCTGATCCGCACCGGGTAGAGAAAGACAGAATATGGATCAATATCAAATGTGATTTTTCAGCAACATTAATCACTGGAATATTTTACTCAAACGAATGGGCCACGGATGTTGCTACAACGTAAGGAACTCTCCGAAGAAAGTATCGAAACAAGCTATTCTAATTCGAAAGTTTAATATCGATAACCGCCACGAGATCAAGCCTGCGAGTTTCATTTCATTTACCTATCGCTGTTACTAGCTGGCTTTTAATGTTCCTCATGGATCAATACTTTCGTTGCTTTTACTGGTTTCGAAACTGCATCAGCACCAGTTCATTCAGTATAGTTGGAATACACGCTCCATACTGCGTCAATCCCACGATGTTTTTGTTCCAGAAAAGCTCTAAGAATTCTTTTTAATGTACTTGGCGAGAAACTTTCCCCGAGTCTCTCGAACTGCAACGTATGTTTCGGAGACGGACTTGGGAATCTTAGCCAGACGTCAATATGAATTATTACATGAAATAAATGGTCTCGACATAATTACTGTTCCGATAGCTTTTATCACCTATAATCATAATCGTCATTCTGTCTTTCAGAAAATATGGCAACCATTGTCATTTCCGCATTCAAATATACTGTGGAATCATATGCATCCTGTAACTGTACCTACAATACAGTGAAGATTACAATGTAGGGGAAGGTGGGGCACATTCGGACGGTTTTTTTCAAAGCCAATTATCAACCTCAAGGACAGGTTATTTCGTTTCATTTATGGTATGGATCTATAATTGAGTTCATTAACTACTAACCTGAACTGCATACAAGACCGTTGTTACTGATACAAGACCGTGCTACGCATTTTCCCAAAATGCTGCATTCGTCCGAAAGTGCCCCACGGTGGGGCACATTCGGACATGCATGGGGCACATTCGGACACCGTTATTTAACTCTTGTTTGTGATGTTTGATACATGAATTATCGTGAATTCTTGAGGTGACAATCATAAATAACCCACTTACGATTCAAATTTTGTTCATCTGACGTTGGACAATGGTTCAGATGACGAAAAAAATTCAGACTTGTTATGCATAGCTAATAGTTGTGTTCTATTTCCAAAAATGATGACAAACACAAAAGTTTATCGATATCGTGCAATATTGAGGGATTATACAACCGATTTCAATCGTATTTCACTTATCCGACGAACTTCCTATCCAAATATACAGCGCCGTGAAGCATGTCCGAATGTGCCCCACCCTCCCAGAAGTACGAAAAAATTCAAAACAAAGCATCTGCACGGTATATCGCTAAATGTTTCACGCATTGAATGTTGCCTAAAATGATACCTATTTATGTGTAGGAATGACTTTTCATAATACGCAGTGGTTATAAAGTTACAGCCTTACGAATCAATATCGAAAAGTCCAGCCGGTGAGCGTCAAATGTTTAATTTTTTTATTGTCAGCGAACAACTTTGTACGGGCACACCAAACTCTGGATAATGTTTCCCTTTGACGTTTGCAATGTACATAAAAAATTACGTTGCCCTAAGTATTCTGCAAATCGGAAAAGTCGTGCTGTCCGAATCTGCCCCACGTCCGAATGTGCCCCACCTTCCCCTACCATAGTTCTCATCAATATAGCGCTTATTTGATCAGGAGCACCAAAATGGCCCATGAGAATGAACACCATGAAGACACATGATCTTACATCCAGTGTTCAACATAGTAACGATTACTATGTGTCACAGTCCTCACTACTATGGACATGATAGTAGCTACTATGTCACTGCGGTATCGACTATTATGACACACATTCGTAGCCCATTGCCATGTTCATTCAAACTGGATTTGCTGCAGACAAGATTTTACACACATTATTCCACACCGCGTTATTGTGCACGGTATTATTTTGCACGGTCCTTACTTTGCACGGCATTATCAGTCACCGGCTTTATTTTGCATAGTTTCATCGGCAAGATAAGTCGATTCGAAATTATCCTTGGAAAGAAATTAGTCTGTGCAAAAAACGACTAGGTGGTAGACAACCTTGGTAACGAATAGATAGGACAGTCAATCACACACAACACACGCGACCGTTGTTAACAACACAGACGCTGTTTAGTCGTCTCGACAAAGGTTGAACATAATTAGACCAGCAATTGGAGGTTAGAATAAGTTGGGATAGTTTTATCACGTTTGCTATCATTGTGTGCTCGTTCAGATTTTTTGGTATCTACGGTCCATTAATCCGGAAAATTTCAGCCACAGAAAAAGACCCTTGTCAGAACTGCCAGACCACTAAGTTTCGACGATAAGAATTATGGCTACTCATTTATGGCCATGTGATTTTCTACGAGAAACCATTATATTCAACTGCATCAGCACGGATTCATAATGGCTATTTCTGGTTGTACGAAATAACCAACTTCTCAGCCCTTTTCGCTAGAACCCTTATTTGCCTCAGTCCTTGCCTCAATTGAATTTCACCCATTCTCTCCACCCCAGTTACATTTGCCCTAGATGATCGTATCACAGGTGCCAGTGACTGACTGTATCAGCGAAATTTGTCGAAAATCTATTTTATTCCATACATGAACGGAAAGGCCGATCTCGCTACCTATTTTGGGGGAGCGAAGTGCGGCTTTACCGACCGGGAACTCTTTCTTTCCGCTGGGAGACTATTCGGTAAGAAAGACCAGTTTTTCCTCCCTGAAAGTCTTTCTTCCCTAGTTTTCTCTGCCGTACCAACTAGTACGGCTCGGTCGGTACGTCACATAACCTAAATGTAAACACTGGTCTGCCCGCGAAATCGGCCTCCGTTCATGTATGGAATAAAATATCGTGTGCACCATGGTCGCCGGACTTTTCACTCCCTCGGTGGATGCCATCCCTCGCCTTCGGCTCGGGTGGCAACTCCACGCTCGGGAGTGAAAACGTCCTTTGCTCCCTTGGTGCACAATATACTATTAGAACCTTTTTCTCGCACCGACAAATCATTACTGCTAGTTCCTGAGATAATTTAATTTCTATTTATCGTGATAGTGGTTGTCTGTAATTTTTTTTGTGTTCACTGATCAAACAATAATATAGTTTTGCATTGAGGATTCAATAAATATGAACACCAATACATTGAGTGGCATCAAACACAAATGAAGTGGCGGTTTAAGGGTTCGCCTCTGTGGGTCATCATAAGCGACAAGCCTAGTTTACACAAGAAAAAAAAACGAGAAAAACCCAGTGTTGATCAGTTATTCGCCTAATCACGATACCTATCACACAAATCAGAAAACTTGCACTCACGTGAATTTTGAATGACTGGTGATCGGTGTTATTTGAAAAATGTGAGGAGGAGAATATTTTTGTTGTGATTCATATCCGTTATAGTGATGATCATTCGAAAAATATGTTCCAATTAAAAAAAAAGATAATGTTTGTACGAGCCTATTGTGTCTTCATGATCAATTTGCGTGATATACTCGAGGAGATAAGCTTCACACTGACATATGATAGGAGGATGAACCGCCACATTGAGTATTCTGTGAAAGGCATGATCGCGATGAATATCATACAGATTTTCTTTGGTATCTGATATTACCCAGAGATAGGGATAAAATGAGAGTTTTCAAGCTCGGAAACATACAGTCACTGTACCACGGCTTGAGCGAAAACGTGTATATGCTGTAGAATACTGACGAATTAGCGTATCATGCGCTAAGACACCGGCCAGCACACATACGAGTTTTACTCGTGGAGCTTTCGCCTGAGCTTCGAGGTTCTTCTTGCGAATACGTGGTCTAAGAGTGGGAAAAGTAGGATATTGACTATGAATTAATGACTGTTCCAAAAATGACAGTGTAAACAAACGAGTAGGAGCGAAATGTATGGATGAGAACGGTCAGACATTCAAAATTACTTTGCACGGAATCTTTAATTTTTTCTAAGATTACTCACTTTGCTCTAACCCACTTAACAGCTATTTGCAATTCATTTCCACGCCCACAGAATACGAAGTACGTCATGAAGTGAAACATTAAGGGTAGTGAGAAGCATTGTTCAACTTTCGGTCAAAGAATGATATCGTCACTGAATAAATTTATCCTGAATAGCTCCGGACCATTGGGTTTTTCTGGTGATCAATGGAAATAAAAAAAACCCCAAATTTCTTACAATTAACTATGGCTGTGTAACCCCAGCACTGTGACGTCAATATGCAGAATTACATAAGTAAAGTGGTATAACGCCCGTAGATTTTCTTAATTACATAAGCTTGGGAATACTTCATAGCGTAAGAACTATGAGTAAAATTATTCATCCAACATTATAATTGTGAATAAAATGAATAATCAACAGCCAACTAGATTCGCTGTAAAATACGATCTGGACTAACCATCGTGACATAATGATTGAGCCAATGGACCATTGTCAGTAACACTTGGCAGGGAGTTTCTATTTAAAAATCTCGACTAACGTAGAATCTGACTCACGCTGCTTACAATATCATAATTCAGGTACACATTTAATAAAGCAGTCTGGCGTATAATGATCTTCTTTAATCGTAGACGTATTTCGAATGTTATTGATCATCCGCTACATTCAAATTTCAGATCTCGAGTAATTTGTATCGAGAAAAAAAAGTCTGTTCAACTGTATCAGCGTGTACATATGCACCATTCAGGTGTATTCCAAAAAGTGACTAACTACAGCCTTGAACAGCTGCCAAACGTATTAACGCCAGATGTTTAACTCGGTTACCATTTACCTGTTTTTTTTTTCTTTCCCTCTAACGACATCTCCCCCCATGTGCAATTAAAAGCCACACCGAGCATAGCAAAATCTATTCTTGACGTTGAAAGAAATAAAGTTTATTACAACACCTATTTTTCGAGGTTTATTTTAGCACCGTGTCGTTTCACAGCTGAACAGTCGTTCAGGAGACCCCGCTACTCCGAGATACGATTAAATCTGCAAGTGCGAAATTCTTCCACAGAGCAGAAGGTCATCACCTCCGAATATAGCGACCGAGAAACGTAGATAACCAGAAAACAAGGGCGCAAGGTTATGATATCGCCAAGGGATGAGAGCGAGCACGTGATACCTGCGGTGCCAGGTGGCGCGTACACCTGTCCCTCTTTGTGCGCGGTCACGCACGCGTGCGATATCTAAGCACACGAGGGAATAGTTCGAGGCGCGGACCTGAGTCGGTTGTGGACATATTGGCACCGGGAATTCGAGGATAGTCGGTTTAATGGCGAAAAGTGAAGGGCGAAAGGCGGAAGGATTGAAGGGAAGTTCTGTCGAAACAGCATCCCTACGGGACGCTCGATGATGGACTCACCCGCCAGCAACTAGGATCATCTGCATGGTGCATGGGGGCGGCTGCTCTCACTACGAGGGCGAGAGTTTCGGTTCCAGAATGTATAAAGATGGAGTAACAGCTGAGACAGAAGACAGAAGACAGAAGGCAGAAGACAGGAGACCGGAGGCGTCTTCAGCCGCGAGTTTCGTGCGCGGGTCTACGAAGGATAGAATAACGGTGCATCCAGGGGGCTGGAGGATGGTCGTGTTTTTTTGGGGAGGGCTATTTCGAGGGTCGCCGACGACGTCCAGCGGCGCTCTCGCACCTGATCCTCCACCTCATGTCGCACCCCCTTCGGCCTGTTCGACCGCCAACGTGCCGGACCGCTCGTCTCGTCTACGGCCAACTGCACCTGCACGCACGCCACTGTCACTGTCCGCTGTCATCGGCCCGCTAAGCGCACCGTGCTCAACTCTTATATATCACTTCTATACACAACCTACCGTACACAACACGGCAGTGGCTGACAATCGCCGTATAAATCACGGGGATCGGAATTGAAAAGCTGTACCAGAACTTCCTGAACTGACCTTATCGATAGGACCGCGAAGCTCGCCCCGGCACTCGCCAGCCACACACTGACTGACGACGCGGTAGAGGCGGCCCTCTCGCCGTGCGGAGAAGGCTTCTAAGTGGGTTTCTGTCGGATAGGTTGGACCTGGGGATAGGTAGGACGGTAGAGGATAACGGGTTGATGCCGCGCTATGCCGCGACGCTGCCTGGTGGCGCCACTCGCGCGGGAAAACTCCGAGGGCCCGCTTCACCCGCGCGTGGGTGGGCCGCCTTCAGTCGATATCCCCAACCCAGCTCTCACCCCCAAAACCTCCCCTTCAACCCCTCTTCCTCCCGCCGCTTTCCTTGCCTGCACGAATTCACGTATACCTACGTGCGTGTGCTCGTGATCGTGCGTGAATTCGCACGATGTAATGTAACAATATATGTTATATAATATTGTGTTTGTTTAGGGGGCGTGAAGGCGAAAGCGTCGGCAGGTACAATACGTATCGTATTATATGTAGCGAAAAACGGTTTCTTGCATGGCGATCCGCGTGGAGCAGTGCCCGGAAGGTTTGCCGACGGTGATCTAGTCAGAGGTGTTCGGAACATTATTTCATGTTTTATGTCATATAATTTGCACGCCGTGATAAGTTATTGTTTGAAAATATATAATAGTTATTTTACGCATTCACAATTTGGTCATCGAGTTCCTAAATTCGCTGAATCGTATTCATGATGAAACGTTTCGTGCGTCAGATATTCTTTATTTCCCTACATATACCCATAAAATATATGGATAAGTGAGATTCATTGACCTATGAGGAGAATCACAAGTGCCAAAAAATCGATGGCTTGGGGCTATTTCCTATCGAAAGTTACTAGAGCCTTTAAACCCGAAGACTGAATTATGCGAATTCATATAACTCGATGGGAACGCTTATCGCTGATTTATTCGCACACCATCAACATGAGTATTGCAGAGTAGGATTTCACTGATACTATAATAAGTTTCTTCAGGGTACAAGAGTTTTGAATTATGTGAATAGTCAATGTCATCACCAGTATCAACTCAGTTGATTTTTCGAATGACCTTGAAAAAGTATAAGGTATGGCGCATAACCAACTGGCGAAAAATGATAAACCATTCTAGAAAACTATCTTCTTCTTACACCTCACAATTGTTGACTTTCTGTGTTGGGGCGTTTGTTTTCATTTATACATAATCAATTTGAGCAAACAATATGGCTAGCTTTGCTACAACAGCAGTAGGCGCAACAAGCCAATTGCAAAGACAGTTTAGCTCGCAATGTGCATACAATGGCAACAGTTGCCGTTGGCTATTCTTTATTCCGTCTTTTTTTTGTCTGCTACCTTTGTACTGGAAGTAACAAGAGTGTTTAAAACTCAGAAAAGGCTGCTCCACTTTCGTTATTTCATGTACGATGAATCTTTAATGGCGAATTAACAGAGCTAAAGACAAATCATTCCAATCGAATGACAAGATTGTAGGATTTATCAAAACTATAACTATAAAACTTAAAGTTAAATGCGGTTGAGCATGATATAACAGCATGTGAAAGGTGAAGATGAGAATGTCGTCGCCGATGGCTGATACAAGATCCATCCATTCTACGTTCAACGGTCATTTTGCACGTGAGCTACTGTCACGTATCAGCCCGAATACGGTGATATTGTCAGACGAAATGTTCATATTCTCTCAGAAACTATTAAACATTCTAATATCTCAATTCTTAATTTCACCATGTTGCAATAATAGGCGGTAATAATTTCCGAGACATCGTCTCCTCGACTTTCACAGAATCGGTCTAAGAGTGTTTGGCGTTTGGAAATATTGAACAGGATGATAATCTGGAACGAGGACAGAGGGGATTCGATTCTGGCATTCAATAAGTGGAAATATGATCAAATTATCAAGGACTTGCAACAGCATTGCTACTGGCGTGAATTTGGTAATCATCCTCTCGCAATTTTACATTCCGGCTCAGTTTGCGATACCTCGAGAACGGTACCGACAATCCATAGGTCGTACTATTGAAATATTCTGAATCCTTTAAATATTCCAAGATTCAACGTGTGATGCAGGTTTATTATAGAATGATATCCATACGGCTCTCCAGCTGACAGTGCCATACAACACTGTAATGCAGGTATCTACGAGTTTCTGAAAGAACTCCCTAACAGAAAGGTTCGAATCACTAGCACTGAACATCCTCGACCACCTACTTTAAGATCTCTAAGGGGGATGACTCAAACTAATCTGCTACCTGCTGTATAGTAGACTACGACGATGTCACAACGAAAATGGTAAGCTTGTTTTGTTTAGACACTAACGCATTCGAAAAAAATTCACGAAGTCGAATTGTTCATACCTACATTGAGAAAAAAGTATATCCCGAACGGGACAGAGTTTGCCAAGAACATTCGGCTACCGACAGAAAACTTTCAGTCATTAGAGAGAATTTTGGATCTACTGCAGGAGCTATCCTGCTCTGACACATGACAGCCACGAGAGCCAGAATTCTTGCTATCAGAGCGGATATTTTTTTTATTTCACCGTTTATTTTATCGTCCAAATTTCACTCCGCTTATTAAAACTTGCAGTGCCCTCGAAACATCTGCGTCAGACAACGTACTGAGGGAATCGGTTAGTTTTTTCTTTCAATGTCACGTAGTCGCATTGAAATATCTCGAGACTCTTGTCAACGAGGCGCATTATCGTTCCTATTGTAGAATACTGTGTCATGTGGAACGTAATGCTAAGGCACGTTCCGAAGCCGAAAACATGGCCGCCTGCAGTGATGCAACCTCGAAGCTAGTTCCATACTAAATTTCCGCGTGGCCCGTGCGCTTGCCAAATATAAAATCACTACAGGGTACTCACCACTTCCGATATCTCAAACCCTGGGGTTCGTCCTGGGGTTGAGATTGAGACAAACTTGTGACACTATTTATCCAAATATATCTCCCAATGAAACTGTGCCTGGCAGAAGTAATAAAATACCACATACGGCACTTCTTCACAGCACATATTCATATCGGCATATGGGCAGATTACAGAGTGCGACTGCAATTGACAAACAATCGATACGTGGTCTGGATAGAACTTCACACTAATTGGTACTCGTTCAGTCTCTCTGAGAAAAGACGAAGGATTTTTTGATAATGAAATCGAGATATCAGCAAGATATGGCAACTAAAAGTCAGGTATAAAATTTCGGATTTTATAATCACAATTGATTTCGTGCTCGAGGTTTGAAGCATATTGATAGGTTTCAAGATATTTCACATGATGGGTGGGTGGGATTGTGGGTCAGTCTTCGAATTCATTCCACAGTGAGTATAACGACTGCTGTGATGAAAGCAATTTATTTTGTTTAATAGTTAGAAATATACAACACACAGATGTGTTCTATATTCGTTGTATTCCAACTCCTGAAAATAAATCCAATTCGCACGATTCCAATTTACGAAGGTTTCATTCCGTTAAGGGGGTACATATACCCGATATTTCTATCAATTCCTAAAAATTGACGTACACCTTGAAGAAGATGCCTTTTCAAAATGAACAGAGAACTTTTTCATAAATTTATTTTTACTCAAGTCATAGCGAGAAATAATGATTGAAATCACAAAAATGCTGCCAATTCAGTTTTGGCAAATTCATGAATATCTGTTCAATTGTGATTGAATCAAAACGTCCTCTGTTCATTTTGCAAAGGCATCTTTTCTGCACAGTTTGAAATCGAAAATCTGAAGCTGATTAGGTACCCATGAAATTTCAAACAAAACAAAATTGTTCGTAAAGTCATTTAGAAGCATGAAAAATGTCTGTGAGCAGTTTTTAAATCTTGACGTGTATGTCTAACACTTTTAAGATGATTTCAGTCCTCAGTATGTATTTTCACTTTCAATTTTGGTACAAACTTCGCAATACCAGAACGGCGAAGAGAAGCTGATGGTTTGTGGACGTGGCACGTGTTGGTTGTCCAAGTAAATCCAAGTATTAGAACGAAGTGTGGCTCTGAGTGGGCGAGGCAGAAAGGGGAAGCTACCTGCCACTCAATCAATTACTAACATGGCCCTGAACCAGTTGTCCTTGCTCGCTGTGTAGCTATTGTAACTGAGAAATCCTACACTTTTATGCCAAGTTGGAATCCCACCAACTACATTCTGTGAACATGTCTTAACAGCGGCCAGGGAATAAGGGTGAAATCTCAGTCCACAAGCTAAGCAACCCCAAATCTGTACGGCGGTACGTTTTTTGCGACCCATTGATGAGTCCACAAGCCCGAAAGCCCCACAATATTGAATTATCTTAATCGGGTGGATGCTTCGAAATTGGAACCAAAATTAGTGGTACCACCTTGAAATCATAGCTCGCGCAAGCCGAAGACAGTCGTTCGATAAATAAAGCAGTTCGATTGATCTCAAGCGGACAAGCCAAACAAGAGTTTGTCAAACGTTTAACGAGTTTGAATCCTCAAAAGCTATGGTGAGTTTAAGCTCAAGTCAAGTAGCGACAGAGATCCGATGTGAAGCTTAAGATTAAGTTGGGGTCGAGGGTGCGGATGGGGTGGAAATAGGGTGCGAGTATCATGCGCAGGTTGGATGTAATCAGTAAGGCGTAAAACAACTACGTCAGCGAGTCAAACCGTTCAACGATTCACTCTCTCATCCTGAGATACTCTTTCATTCGCGAACATAAATCTAGAGAGTGAATCTACGATCTGGTTTTATTGAGGAATAAATTTATTCGAAAAACTGTAGCGTCAACACTTCTTGCCAGGGTATTATTGACAACAAGTTTTCTAGGTATAAAGACTTACCGCAAGCCATTATCGCGAGAATGTGACTCTAGAAATAGCCGCAGCAATATTAAATTCTCTTTTCCTTTGATTCGTAGACCCAAAAAATTCAATACGATCCGACAGATGATTCTTTCAAACCGCGAGAAACTCTAATGAAATGGACAGAATCAACAACGTATTTTGGTAGTTGTTATCGTGACGAGTTATGATTTCTAATAATATGATAATTTGTAATCGTCAATAAATGATTGTCAGGTCGCTGATGCTATTTTTTCAAGGTACGATCGAGTTTTCTTCGGTCAGAGACGAGCTGGATTGATTGAGAAATCTATTCTCTTTGACAGAACCGATACAGATCATAGTGACTGATAATAGTTACATAGACAGTTACGGTTAGCGTTAGGTCTCATAGTCTCATAGGAGTGTCTCCAAGCGGAGCGGGAGGTAGCACTAGAAAGGCATATTATCAGATCATACTCGCACGCCTAAGAACACGCCACTTATATGCTTAGAATAACAGGATTACGATAAGCCATGAAAATTGCTTCAGAGTAAAAGTAAGTTATCCATCACAAATTGGTCTAACAATGAAGTGAGCAGCTGTTGAAGTGAACTAAATTGATCCGGACAATCTTAGGTGCATATATTCAATGAATGCATCATTTCTTAATTATGTAAAAAATATTTCTATCAGATTTCGGATATTTCAATTTATTATTTCGAATCAAACTGGCCGATGCTATAATTATCACTTTGTAGCGATTCCTTCACGCCATAAATCAGAAATAAAAAAAACTATATTCCGTGGCTTGGGAAATGCTTCAAAGGTTGTTTGTCCAATGAATGAACTTGGAGGTAATAAAGAAAGACGCTCAAGGCTGCGGAGAAATCGCGTCAAGTAAAACTATTTAAGTTTCTCACTGTAATTCTATTAGGTTTGCGAGCTTCAACTACCCGAATGAGTCTAACGAGATAAGTTCGTTTATTAGCACGTTGGTTTCACAGAAAGTGGGGATTAGAAATGATAAACATGACTATTAGTATCAACCGATACAAATAGTTATGAGGCAGTATATGATAAGGAACTAATATTCGCTTACTACTCAATCCCTTGTAAGCTTATTACATTGTTGACCGTGCTTTTTTCAATCATACGATGTTAAATATACCCATGGAGTAATCCAAATGTTTGATACCGTTATGACTGCAGTGTGAATAATCTCAGAAATACACTCATACTTTTGGTGCCTTATTCTAGGTATAATGAGCCCCTGGGATATTTGGTTTTCATCACTCCTCCGTTCATCACTTAATCTCCAGCTAATTAACATTTTGTGCTGATGCGGACCAAGTGATTGCTATGAAAATTACAAAAATCTTGAGATGCTCATTTGCCAACGTTCAGTTCAGTTACTAGTTCATCATATCTTCTTTGGAAACGAAACTATCATCCACAATCAGTGGCACTGACTGAGACATCTATTCTGCTAGACCGTTTATTATTTATTTGTTGAATCAGTCTTTTTTTCATAATACAACAGTGCTACGGAATACAGCGGGTGGATTACCAGAATATAGCAACACCGGAACACATTGAGCCAGCGAAAACGTCAGATGGAAGGAGCGAAAGACAGACGGACAGACAGATAGGCAGACAGTAGGACGCCATTTTCAGGGATTTAAGAATGAATGCAAATAGCGCGTTCGTTTTTCAGTCGGTACACAACTCCAATCGATTAACCTTGAAATGTGATACTTTACTTTCAAACTGACAATTATACTTCCATCTGAAGATAAGATGTCAAGTTCTTTATTTTTCATGGTCATTTATGTTACATGCGACTAAAGTAACTGCTTTTCAGCGAGGTTGATCTTTTGAACACGGGTCGTTGGCGTGCTGAGGCGTGTGAAGGCGCAACACTTATAACCCTTCGCCGTGTCTGCGGCGCGCCTCCGGGTTCCTGCAGCGCCATTACACTCTTGGTGTGAGCATTGCCAACTTCCCGGACTTTTATATCGAAATATACTGTTCAGGCACAGGCGTTGAATGCCACTTTGTGACGCCTGTTTTCTATCCGCAAAATAGCACTTTATGAAGGTCCAGGACTGCTTTATACATTGAAAAGTCTAAATAAGGCAGTATACTACTTTTTACGGCAGTTATCATATTCAGTTTCACGGGGATCTCAGCTGGCGTCAAAATGTCGTGTTAGGCCCTCGGCAGAAAAAGTAGTGTATGGGGCGTACGTCTAAACTAACTGTTCGGTGACAATTATCTACGTCGTTCATATTAGCCAACGAAGAGTCTTTATTGAGGAATTCCTGCTAAGTTGGCTGTATACAGTGCTATTTTACGCCTGGAAAACAGCTGGCGAGAAAGATTACTTTTCAATCACTGCCAGAAATGATAAAATAAAGGATCGGTTATGATTCTAGTTTTGTTTCCTCACCCTGCTTATCTGACTTCGAAATACAGTTGGGTTTTTTAATTGGTAATTTTATGCCAATTACTCAGAGTTATGTCGGTTGAATAATTACGAAATATTTATAGTGGTGAGTCGAAATGTAGCTTGAATGATTCGAGCTGATGGTCAGTGATGCGTTGAGCGTTTTGGTTTGGAAAATATCAGCGGAGAGCGACGATTTCGTTTGGTGAACGGTACGATGAACACCGTGAGCGACGTCATAATCACAGCTTGAAAGGTTCTTCGGAATATCCTTTGTTCCAATTTCAATTCACGAACGTTCGTTATAGACGAGCTGCCAATGGAATTTTAACATAAAATACATATACTCATGCGACATGCGCATAAAGTAACTGTTTTTAGGCTAGGTCATGTTATTAGTACGAGTCATTGGCGTGCCTGGCGAGCCAAAGGCAATGCCAACTGGAAGTAAGGAAACATAATCCTAGCTGAACAGTTTACATCACGCCCGAGCCCCATACAAAAAAAAATTCGGGGAGGAAATTGAAAGTCACTTGTTCGGCAGTCTATATCCCGCTGTTCTGTAAGGTCTTTTGAAAGCAGCTGACGGCTAGGAAAAATCTTTTTATGGTAGTTAGTCATAGGGGGAACCTGAAGTTAGCTGTATAAAGTGGCACTTTACGGATCAGAGAGCGGCATCAAAAAGTTTCTAATGCTTGTCCCCGTAAAACTAATATCCGGTCTTTCGTGGACCGGTAGAAAATGATGGGCAGGGATGAGGCGGTATTTGTAGCATGGCCTAGCCTTGGCCAGCCTTGCCTTGGCTAACCTGGCCAAGCCTAGTCTGGCGTAGCTAACCTCGAGAAGAGGTTAACCAATCGTTAATCTCGTTAGACAGCCTCTAGCGCACCTATACCATACCTGCTGCTGCAGTTCTTATCCAATAAAGCAACGGGAGATCTTGGTCGGATTATTATTTTTTTACCTTATTTCTAGTTTCCGAACAATTATTATTTAACGGACTGGATTCACTCCAAAATTCTATGCTGAACGTACTACTCAGGAATTTAAACGTAAATTATATGTATGGGGCGATAATCATGAAATACGTTTCCTCGACATCCATTTGATTGTAGCTCCTAAACTAGACTTCACCCCACATTCGTCAAGGGCTCAAAATCTTTGTAATTTCACAAGGAATTAATAGTTGACATTTCATCAAAATCATTTTGGTATAGAATGCCCGGTATTCATACATTCATTCTGAAGGCGATTTGGAAATTTATCGTTGACTGATAATTCTTACAATTCATTAATTTTATGGGTACAGTAATAGTGGGCATTACAGGTTATTAGGTTATTCTGGAATTTTTAAAACGCTAGAGCTCCCCCTAACACAATCCGGACTCCGTGCTAATGTTCAGCGGAGTCTTAACGTTGAAATCAATACAGTCATTTCACTTGGAAGAGCAAGAAGAGCATCGAACAATTTCTTCACCTCACATGACTTCATTCTTGTGATCATTGTGAAATAACGAGTATTTCAATTTGCTATGAAATATTACTTCTTCCCAGGAAATGAGGAACTAGCCATTAAAAGGATCGATAAGCCTTGAGTATTTTTATTCTAGTCAATAAAATCTTTTTTCAACTAACAGCAAACTGATTGTTTCTGACATTTAATATTTCGTCATCCAATATTGAGACTATTGTAATACAACCGAAGAAAAAAAAACTCAAACGGAGAGGCCGGAGCAGTACAGGGACGCTGTCTGATGAAGGAAAATGTATCTTTTTCTGGCAGAATGACGTACCTTCAACGAGTACTTTGGAATAAATGGAACGTTATCTGCACGCTAATTGGGAACATATTTCGTCGATTTTGAGACATGTATCCGATTTTGCCTCGGATATACTAAAATTTGGAGGTATCCCGGGAACCTTGTTCCGTCTTGGTCTCACCGACAGTCAAATTCCAAGCATTGACAATTCCCTTCTTGTCCACCCCTCTGCCTTCTTTCGCCGTAGTTATCTACTCTAGACACTCTCGTGCGGGGCAAGTACCTACAGAATTCCCTAGTCCCAGACCAGTGCCGGTTCTACAATACCAACCTAACAATAAGAGAGTTTAAATTTGCCACAGAACGCAACGTTACTTGGACTTTAGTTGATATAACCCTAACGTTACTTGGACTTTAGTTGATATAACCCTGGTGCCTGGAAGGGCCTGGTGCCCTTCTTTCAAGGACTTTGATTGAAGTCACGTCATTACGCCAAAGCTCGAAAAAAATCTGAATAAAACGCAAGTGCGATTCCACAGGATTCCACTCAAACGCAAATTGTGTAGATCATATCGTGCGCATCAAGAGGGAAACGGTATTTTCTTGTCATTGTCTTCCTTTTCCTTTACGAATTGGCAATATTTGTTTTCGACTCGCACAAGCACACCGACGTTCGGCTCATAGGCGGGCTAATCTACGACTCATATTGTAAACTCACTCCGAAAAGAACGAGCTCGCCTACTTGTTGCACAACTGTACAATTTGGTATTCCACCCTATTGAAAAAATGGGCGTCGATGTGACGTCGTACCAACGCCACATCGACGTCATAAAGTACGTAAGACCGTGTATAGGCTCGGTAGTGTGAAACGACGTCTGAAACTAGGTGTGAATTTGGGATATCATTCGAAGTCTTTGCGACGAAAGTTTCGATGTCGTTTACGATGTATGTAGCATCATACGTTTAATCGGCTATTTACCTGGTAAAACTGACGAAATAAGTATTATAATAAGTTTATCGTTTTCCGGAATATATATTCAACATTGACAATTCGTGTGAGTGTCATAACTGGAACTAAATTTGCTCCCGTTGACCTCCGTCCACTATACGACTTTGAAGTGGAGGAGGATTCCGAGTCTGTGGTAAGGGGGCATCGGTAAAGGACGTCCGCGATTTTTTACCAATTTTTGACCCCTCCCTCCCCCCGTGTCACAGATAGTCACAATCTTCGAACTCCTCCCCCTAAGAAACGTCCGATGGTCACAATGAAAGACCCCCCCTCAATTCTCTGAAATCGAGGGTAACCAAACGGAAAAATTGACGCATAATTTTTTCTTCAAGTCTGTCAAATGGGATTTTTGAGTGGACATCACACCCAGCATGAACCCCCCCCCCCCCCCC
>JAFFZH010011005.1:0-39325 GCA_018420115.1 Euura saliciscinereae | reverse complement strand
CATGGTTACGAGAGGTTTTTATCCCTGCTGCCAAAGTTTTTATCCCTCTTGACAAGTTTTTATCCCGCTTGACAAGTTTTTATCCCGGTTTATTGCCCCGGTCAGAAAACTGTGGCTTCCATCCCGTTAAGGAGGGCAAAAAACACGAGTTTTTAATGCATGTGTGGTAGAAAATTCTTTTCGTTTATGTTTCGGGCTCAACCTCCACAGAAGCGGGTTCCATGATAGCGTAAATACTACACATAGTTTCACCTCTACAAGGGATCTTAGGGTCTTTCACAGGTTTCTCTTTAACGTTACCAATATTACTGTGAATTCTAAATATGTATTAACTGATTATCATCACCGTTTTTTTCGTCGGGAATACGAGTTCCCGCCTCCCTGTCCCGGGAACAATATCCCCGTAAAGTAAAACTTGATGATCCACTCCACCATCGTGACGATTGCCCCTTGCCTCGCCAACGGGAGCTGCCAAGCAAGTTTTTACGCATATGTGAATGTCGCCGGGACTTTAGACAAACATGTACCACACACACTGGGTCTACAAACGTGCTCATGCCGACTTGAAAATTTCCATGGAATTAATTAGAATCCATCCCAAAATCCAATTTTTTTTCCCCCATTCACCAGATACCTTTAGCATCTTTTGAGAATTTGGAATATATTCGACGGATTCCATAGAAGCTTTCAGCGAGGCTGACACCGTATATTTCATACGCAAACTACCCCTCGGGCCGCCATCATTTAATTGTAACGACTTTTCACCATAACGTTGATGTGTTGTTCTGGAATTAGCCGCGATTGGCTTAGCAGCTCCCAGGGCAATGCCGTCTGTCATGGAGTATAGACGTCAAGTTTATTTCATAGTTTACTGAAAATATTTTGCCAGGAGTTGAAGCAGCCAAGTTCCAGCAAACTTACTTCACATCGTTTCAAACGATTGATACTCGTACTATTCGAATTATGTCACATTTTAGTCCAGTGCAGTTCAATGACGAAGTTATGACTTGCTATTGAACTTCGTCAGGTAGCTTTTATCAAAAGATTTCAACTTCTACGTGGTTAAAGCTTTACAGTTATTCTTCTCGCAACAGACATACTTTGGTTTAATAAGACTATAAACAAGGTATTGGAATCGAAAGGGGGAAAAATCGATAAGACGGCCCCGAGGAGATTGCTTGTACGTATGAGAAAATCTTATTCGTCAAGGATCATCGAGTTCTTTCAGATAGAAAAGCTATACCACCAGTGTAATGGCTTCAGACGGAGTACATGGAAAGATGGTGTCGAGCGTTTGATATTCGAAATGATCCTTGACAAGTATTATACTGCAGTATAAAGTTACGCATCGAGACTTACATGAGAATACAGCCGATGATAAGAATCGTCAACAATATCGTGTATGGTATGCAGACATCACAAACACCGAAAAGTTTCAGCGCTACATTGGCGCCTATTAGAAGAAGCACAGAGTCCAAAAATGAGCATCCCCTACCCATATCACTCGGTCATTTTAGCTTGAATCCGAATCACCGTGTACGAATAAAACGACTGTCCTGAACACAACGACCCCGAAACAGACCACCGTCCCCCAGTCAAGCCCGACAACCACTGATCAGTCTTCACCTCGACACACGTGACACGTGTCGGACACCTATTAACGTTATAGACGCAGTGCCGTAACAATTAGTTGTATGAGGTTCTACCCGTCATGGGTGTTCACTGATCACCATAAATACGTCATCGCGATTTGTCGCAGCAACCAATTGAAAATTTAAGAACTTTTGGTACCCAGATCTACCTAGAAAACTGTACGGTATCATTAGTCTGAAAGTTTGGGATTTCTTTCACATTCTGTCTTGATCACCTAGCACAGTATATTTTCGATACATACTGTAAGTATTTGAGAAAAATAAAATGGTCCCCAAACCAAGGTATGGTTCATCCTTTGCTTTCGTCAAATACTCACGCTACATTGCGGTTGAAGATCACAGTTACCGAATGGAAATACGAACGGTATTTGGTAAGTCGGGAACTAGTCGTGTAAATAACGAGAATATTTTGATACTATACGTTGATTATTAACAAAGGAAATGAGGCCTGTAGGTACGTTCATGGATTAAGGAACTGACGAGAGCAGCCCTGCGAGAAACACTGTGTGTGTTTACTCCCAATAACACTTTTGAGGTTTCTTAAACCTCGCAGCCATGCATTGAGGGAGGATAAATGCCGGCCGAGAAGGGGTTGGCATTGTCGAGGTCATGTTAGATCAGTCTGCTTTGGGTCGAGTCTTGAGGTCGGGATAGGGGGGGAGCCAGTATATAACCTTGTGCGAATGTAATTATATACGACCAGCACCATTATTGTGAATATAGTTATTCTGACGTATGTTTGATGGCACGTCGCAGTTTCACCAAAGCATCGAAGCGTCACACATCAAAAGGCATTAGTGACGCGTCAGTGTTTCCTTCGTTGTAAAAGTTTAATTTCGCAGGATATTTTGAAACCGAACAATTTGGAAGAAGGCGATTTCTGGTTCGCAATTATTGACCAGACGTTGGAAACTGTAGATACGATGGTGCCATTGAGTCGAGACATTCAATTCGAATACCGACGTTATTGGTAAGCACAATCGAAGGTGGAAGGGTGAAGTGAGGAGAAGAGCAGGGGAGTATTCGAATAAGATTGAGATAGCTTGAAAATTTAATTCCACCTACTTAGGAAGCCGTTTGCTTTGTTCCTCCCTCGGGCAGATGTGGGACAGAGAAATTGATGTATTAGTGCCCACTATTCCTTCTTTCACCGCGCCAATCTTTGCTCAAACTTTGCTCGAATATGCGTGAAACTAACTGATATCGTTATTTTTTACTGATAATCTTGCGCTGCTGGATCTCGATGAAATGAAATTATGTCTCATTCGATCTGCCAAGAGCTTAGAATGGGCTCTGCCTGGCTAAATTTCAACACACAATAGAAGATGAACAGATCTAACCAGATGTAACAGGGTGTCAGAGTGTATTTTACATTACTTCCTAGAACACTACTACAACTCAAGAACCCCCTTACTTCTTCAGCCAATGGCCTTGAAGAGCCAGAGCCGTGTCTATATGACATAGTTCTGGATAATGACGACAATATCGAGATCATGTCCGACCTCATCTTTGTTCCTCAGACAGTACGATGATCTCTGTGAAAATGTAATGTTTACTCAATCATATGACCCAATCTCATGCTTTGAAATTAAAATGAAATCCTTAGGCTCCCAAAAGTGGATTATTATAGGGTAAACCGCCTGCGAGTCAATGTAAGAAGTGTGGCCGAGTACTGCTCTCCAGAGTGACTCTGAAGCAGATCATCACATCGGATGTAATTTTTTGCTACCAGAGAGTTTTCAGTGATGTTAGATACCTCGCAACAAAGAATAAAGATCAAAAACTCTCTTCAATCTGCTGACTATCTCTCTGATAGTCGACACTGGCGACACTGCTCTGATCTAATTAGTTAATCTATTCATCGAGCATTATCTGATGCTGTCACACATGTTATTTAGTCAGCGTAGTTTACCCCTCGGAGATATGCAAAGTTCCGATAAACATCGCTGGTAGGTGAAAGATAAAATACTGCATCACTGCATCCCTCATAAAAAAATCTCCGCAAATTTCTTCGAAAAACTGTAAAAAAGAGTTCTGGTTTGAATCCCTGCAATGAAAATTTCACATGAATCAGTAGAATTCGGTAATTTTCATGAAAAACTCAACTTTTGTGCGACGTGGATAATCCTGAGGACCCTAGATTCTTTCGCATTTAAATCTGTGCAATTTTGCGAAGAATTCACACAGATTTGTTTTCACTGGGTGCAAAGATTCTCTTAGCTTTGATCGTTTTCAGAAAAGAATTATGAGGAAAGCAATTCTTTTAAACGATTTTTCACGAAGTATGAATCGTGTTCTTAACAGAAGCAGTACCTCGGTAAAGAAATGTAATCAAGACTCATCATTCTACATTGCCTGCCTCAGACTCACTTTATCGACCCCAAAACTCCTGCCTCGTGGTGGTACCTCTTGGCTTTTCAAGGAGAACATTCATCTAGCTGTCGGCCAAGTTTCCGTTAGTTTTCTCGATTACGATCAACAGGGTTCCTATTGGAGCTCAAGGTCAGCCCAGCATGATGATTATTGGCACTGTAAATTTGAGCCATTACTACGCGTTTGAAATACCTGCAGTATATCCATGTGACGTCTGCGAATTCCCAAATTACTGGCATACCAATTGTGGATCTTTAATCGGTACGCGTGTCCTTTTCATAGTATTATGCTGAGTTTTGATTACGCGAAGTGAATAATTATATTTACTCGCTTCGCTTCATTCACTTTCAGGCGTTGCAAGACAAAACGTTATAAAAGTTTGAGATACTTATGAAATTCTGTTGAGGGGGAATGAAGTTCACCTACCTGATACGCTTGTTTCAAAAGACACGGTATAAAGTACGCACCGGTTCTACACGGAACCGATATAACACATACTCAATTACTTGGCACATTATGCTCCTACACAAAATTATTCCATGCCTGACCCTGACCCTCACCCTGATTATATCATTGATCCCACACAAATGACCTTACGTAAGCACGCAGACGGTGTACTTATTCGAGCGTAACAACATATATATATATCCCGAGTGAAAATAACTTATTTGACAACAAAATATTCTCAAACGAAAACACCCCCGGGAAAAAATATCTTTAATAAAGGATACCCGTAAGCAAAAGTTCTTGATGTTATGAAACATCAATTTTGGATTATCAATTTCGTAACACTAACTCTTGAAAGCTGAACGACATGAACTTTTATCATCCTATCAATGAAACAGTTTTCGAAAATAGAAAATGTTTTACGTTTCAAACAGTATTTTCCTCCCCACTGATAGTACCATAAGTTATAACTTCGTTATCTATAGTTATAACCTATTCAACCTATTCAACCCCTACGCTCACCGTCTAGGAGGCAGGAAGACGCCCATGGAGACCAGCAGAAATCGATAGTGACTTTCTACCCCCTAGCCTACCAATCAAAGCTCGTAATTACCGTCCCGGAAGCTCCTAATTCAATTGAATCTAATCTCAAGAGCGCAACGCTATGGCGACTGTATTCAGGATGTTACCTTGTGGCTAGAGGAGTCCGACTTATCTCAGCACTCGCAAGATTTTTACGATCACGTAACGAATGCAGAACATTAAACGTTCGATCTAAAAAGCCATGAGTATGAGAAGTGGTCGCTTCGTAGGTAATGCATGACTTCAATTACCGTCGGCCTCATTAACGAGTTGGTATGAAATTAATTGCTAAAAGTATCAACGCTGCAGGATTCCTTCCGTAAGTTATTGCTCCGCCGTGCAATATCGATGTACCACAAATCATGGCGAACAAAGGTGACCTCTTAACTCGCGCGAGAATCCCTCTCGAAATAGCCTTTATCATTCGCGAAAGAACATTTCTGGGAATGCAGGAAAATTCGATTCACTTTTATGACATAAAAAACCATTGCGACTGCTCTATTGTCATTGCGTTCGCCGATGTCGATAAACGTCTTTCAACCATTGGGATCATAACGGTCATCAACCTTTCCGCGAAGTATAATCAATAATTCATGGCACCACGGCTAAAACCCTAACCTACATTTACTCGGTATGTTTCAGTCCAACATCTCGGTGGGATAAAACCAGGTGGCGAAGAAATAAATGATACAATGGGCATAACCAGTACGTATGTCGAAAATTCAATGGACCACTTCACGTTCAATGAGAAATTAGAGTCGAGATGTATACGTAGTTGATTTATATCTGAATTGAAAAAAAATTATAATTTCTTACGCAATTAAACGTGCCTTTATTGTTGGTGTATCGGAGTAATTGGGAGATGATTGCAACCATTCCACGCACATTTCGTGCACGTATCCAATAAGCGTATATGACGTATAGTGGCATTCGTATTTTTGGTTAGAAATACATATCTGCATCCTTCAGGTTCGTCCGTTTTACTGTCAATCAATACGCGATATTTTCGATCTAACAGAAATGATCGCAATGTAATGAAATACACTAAAACATAATTCCGCAATTCTCAGGATCAGATGCACACTATGATAAAATGGAAATAAATATATATCTTATAATTCTATGTAATGTAATGAGATCAAATTTCATCATAATTAGTTGTGCAACTAGCGTGGTGGTTAACATATATTTTGCGAACTGCTACCCCGGGTTCCTAGTGGGTCTACAGCCTGCAAAATACTATCGATAGTCAGACTCATAGATTTCAGGGATACTTTTATATCAACTTGTTTATAATCTATGTGGCAATGGTGCTGACATACGTCAACCCAGTTGCATGAATAATAGCTGATATTTCGAAACCATTTATTTCGATAATCTCGTCTGTAGCGTGTCATGGCGCGGAAATGCCCTGGCCGGGTGAGTGGTAATAAGACCTGTAATTGTCAATGATGGTCGACTGTTTAAAGTATAAGTCTGCGGAACCTGTTCAGATTTGTCTTCTGAAAACAATGAATAGTTCAACGAATACATATTGAAGAATCTTGAGAATATAAATATGGTTTATTATCATTATAATTAGGTAACATGGTAAGCAGATACAAAAAACATTCCAAAATGAAAAGCACTGTTCCTGCTGATTTATAAAACGTCGAGAAAAAAAATTGATAAAAGAATGGATTGCTCATATGCGTGTTGAAATATAATAAAAGTGAATGCTTGAAACCCTGACATAAATAACATACTAAAAATAAACATTTTCCAATGTAACAAAAACGACAATCATTTATTCCACCGGTAGATAGTTGATCGAAGAATTGACAAAAAAAGAAAGAACCAGAACAAATTCAACATATATTGGTGAAAAGAAACTCACTTCGCAAAAGTTCAAAACAATAGTATATTGTGCACCAAGGGAGCGAAAACATTTTGTGACCGTGGTGCACACCATATTTTATTCCTTACATGAAAGAAAGCCGATTTCGCGGGCAGATCAGTGTTTACACATTAGGTGAGAAACAATACAAGTCTTCCGACCCGTCACTTGAATGACGTTAGAGTTCGATAGTGGATGGCTCGATACAGTTCTCGCGTGGTTTACGATCTGGTGCTGCGGACCAAGCGGCGCTCGGAAGAAATACTATCAGGGAAGAAAGACTTTCAGGAAAGAAAGACTTTCAGGGAAGAAAGACTTTGCGGGAGGAAAAACTGGTCTTTCTTACCGAATAGTCTCCCAGTAGAAAGAAAGAGTTCCCGGTCGGTAAAGCCGCACTTCGCTCCCCCAAAATAGGTAGCAAAATCGGCCTTTGCGTTCATGTACGGAATAAATGTCTTTTGGATCCAATCCATGAGAAAAAAAGACCTCCGAAGGAAAGCTTCGTTATAAGCGCGAATAGGCGGGGGTGTGGTTTTGCTCCAATGAAACATCAATCTCATCCCAACAACTGCAGGCATCGTAAAAGCCGTTGCCTCGAATATCCTTGAGCCCTGCACTCTCTTCAAGCCTTTCGCCATTGACTTTCAGCGTTCAGCCCTCACGTCAAAAGCATCTCTCCCGTGGTTACGAAGCCCATACTCCATTCCGAAAGTATGACAAGCACAGCGCCAGTCTTCCACGACCCCGTAAAGAAGCCACCAGCCAACCAGCGGTCCAACATCAAATAATGCAAGCGAGTGTGTCGTGGTGCGGATTGGTGCTTATATATGCCTGTGCCGTGCCTGAGTGCAGGCTGTGGCTGTGCTGCGTGTGTCAGGTCAGGGTGGTTTTCTGAGTCAGCGCGGTTCGACCCGGTGGGATCCAAGGAGTGCACTCTCCAGGATATCGCACGGGGCATAGAATGACTCTGTGAACATTGCGTACAGATAAAGCGTGAGAGGCTGTTGGGTTTATTGGGCTATGTTGTAGACGCTTGTTGTCGTGGTGTAGGAGGGGAATATCGTCGCCCAAGTACGTCTATTTTGCAAATTGCCTTTTATTTTCGTTTTTCTGCCAGATTAAGGTATCCAACATTTGTACACACAATAAAACTCTAGATCATAATTTTGATTCGCGGGGATAAGGGTGACATTGAAGTTTGGATGCTCGAGCCGTTTACAGCCAAAAGATTAATTGACAATGAGAAATGTTTATTCATCAATAACTAACAAACTATGCCATCCTTGATGTCAATAGATGCCGATTTGAAAGTGAAATAACAAAATGTTGGACCAGGCGAGGACAGTCGGGGTCAGAAAGCATTGGCAAGTGCCCAATACAAGACACAAGGAAATTATGTGGAAGTGGAGATGATGTGTTTCTCAAGTGTATCCTTACACCATTGATAATCCAATAGGAATCTTTGAGACTCCCTTCTATGTTCGCTGGAGATCAATCAAACACCGTTTTCAATTAAATCAACTTCGCAAGACAGTCTTGTAGCTTATCATCCGGTTAACATACAAAGAATTCTCAACAGTGTGACTGCGTGTAATATATTTGTATCGAAAAAAGAATGAAAACAGATATTCAAATTAGTTTGACTGCATATCAGTGAATCGACGTATGGGACCAATTAGCGCGATCCTCATACGCCTTTGAGGCACACTCACCGCTGTCGCGTCTTGACGCGACGATATCTTCTAAAGTCATTGCCTGTCGCATCGTTCGGGTCGAAGCCGCGTCGGTGTTTAGGCGGCGAGGACATGTCCGTCTTGGTAGATTCGTTCACCGTTGCGTCAGCGTTGTTATTGTTGTGAATGTGCAGCACAGTCAACGGTGGCGGCGAGGGCAAACTTGCGGGTGGCGTCGTCGGCGGTGGGCAACACCGGCACGCGGTGGCTGGCGACTCGCCGATGACGAGAACACGCTCCCCGTGGCCGACGTGGTGTGGCACGATGTTCAACTCGTGCCTCGTCGCCCGCCCGGCGCCCGGACCACCCATTCAACCCAATGCTCGTCCTAAAGTGACTCCACCTTCTGGTCCCTTGCTCGATTTCTCTTTCCCCGTCGTTGGATATTTTTTTCTTATCGCTTTGTCTTAAGGACATGCGAGCCTTGCCCTCCCCACTCCGAAGTTCTTTCCCGCACCCCTTCAGCGATACGATGTTCGCTTCTTTGTGTCTCGTCGAGGTGCGCCCCGCGGTCTGGGCCGCGTCGAGAACGGCGTCAGACGGTCTCGCTCGTTTACGCACTCGGTGTTACTGCCCTCGCAGTGACGCCGGGATAGGGTGTCTCGTCGCGCGTGGTGTCGGAGGATGCGCGAGGCAGGTCAATACCAGTGACACTGAGATGCTTCAAACGTTTCGCTGTTCTAGTTCTGCAGATGTTGGATACGGTGTCGTCAATTTTTCGAGTCTTCTGCGGTAATCTTTGGACGTGGGGTGACTATTAACGGAACAGGTAAAGCCGCTGAACATAAAAATTGTACAAGTTTTCCTCGGCATGCGAGAAAATGGTGGTAGTCTATCAAAAGTAAATGGACAAATAATCGATGGATACCGAATTGAGTTTCGACTATTTGGCACGCGACAACGGCGACACCTTGTTCGCAGACAGGACACTTCCTAGTCCGGAGATCCTTGTTCGGCAGTCGAGGATGCAGCGTGGCGCTACTCGTTACGCACTCTCGAAACCGGATGTTAGTCCGTATAAACAATCGACAGATGTCCTCAGCTCCGCCTTCTTGCCAAACCTCGGATAGCCAGAACTGTGATCCGAGCTCTGACTCCAAAAAAACTCGTGAACGAGGCACCTGATGCGACGGTTAGAGAATGACTGACGGTTGATAGGCTGGCTCCGCGGGTCTCCGCCACCGACAAAGATTGCCTCGCGTGTATTCGACGTCCCACTACCTACGGGGAATCTATAGGGTATACAGCACGTAGCACCCTGACACGGAGCGGCCGCTAGGAGTCGGTGGCAGCGCGGGTGACCCTAGTCGTCGACCGAAGCGGCGCCGACGCCGCTGGGTCCGCCGGCTACCCGTCTTGATAGCGCACACATGGGTACATACAACCGCGCCCGGCTCACACGCGACACTCTCTCGGCGTCAATAAATGCGAGAAGCAAAAAAATATTGTTCTTATAACTGAACTCAATGGAGAGGAATTGCGTAGAAGGTACTCGCCCCTAAAACATATCGAAGATAACTCTGTACGAGCAACGACAAAAAGTGGACAGAAAATTTTAGGAACGAACTCTCCGGTGAAAAGTTGCTGAAGACTGTGAGCCTCAGAATGGTCTCGCTGCAATATATAAATAAATTCGAGCTCAATCAGTATCGATTTCAGCAATTCGTCAGTAGTATAGAAGCAGTCAGATGTCCTGACATTCGAATAAGAAGAAATTCAATGCACTTGTATTAACGATACGATGAACGTGATAAATTGTTCGATATCTCGATGCTCGCAATCGAACAGTAGCAAAATACTCCCTTGATTTTTATCACCTCTGCATACATTTTCAATCCGCGTAAGTGAGGTATAGTGTGCATGAGCCAACGTCGGATATTATAATATAGTACGTGCTATGAGCTACGGTGAAACAGGAAGTAGCTGTATAGTGTTCATACAGCAAAACTCTGCGATTATCCGCAGGCGATGTTCGACCCCGCAACCCGGTCAGGTCAACGATATCAACTTTATTTCTGCTCGATATGCCACGAAATGAGAATTTGTTACAGTAATTTACAGGCTCTTTGTAGGTTTTTTTTTCACCTTGGAGTAAAAACAAACAAGCGAAGTATGTATGATACCTAATTTTGTAATTATTGTTATATCATTGTTGTAATGGAACATAAAACAGGGGTCATTCAAACATTTTTAGAGGCATGCCAACGTCAAGCGTGTATTTTTGGGACGATGAACGGTATCGTTGTTAAAAAGTAAGCGTATCGCCTATGGATAAAGCAGAACGGATGAATTCACTGGAATTATAAAATTATGGTCTATGGAGATCATGGAGGATTACTGAATTATTGCCAATTAGTATAAATCTGTTTTCGAACCATGTTCAGTTCTGCGATCTTCACGTGCACGAGACGAATGTAAGGAAGTCGAAATCATGCTCAAGAGAGAGAAGATCAAGAGTGATTAAACCAATTTCAACGGAAATTAGGTCAATTCTACGTAGAAAATCTGAGGCAGGTATGTAATACGAGGAAATGTTCATTGTAAATGCGCATAAATTTACGTGAGTTTAAACTTGTCGTCAACCCCGTGCTGTGAGACCCCTGCAAGTATACTTGGGCGATAGATTCAGCGATTGGTTTCTAGCAGCTGGTGCCAGATGGCAGAAGTGTTGCTTTTCCACTGTTTGGAAACTGCAAGACCGTCGAGGGGCACCGACTCCTCTATCCTACCTTGGGGTGGTATGTTTAAACTCGCTAAAAAAATATTTACTCTTCCGGGAAGAGAGTGTGATTCAAGCTATGCCAACACTTTGCACTTACGCTCATTTGAATCATTGATCAGACTTGTGGCATTGTATTTTATTTTCCGCGAATACAGCGGATTATTCACCCGTTGAGTATCGACTCGCTGTTTAATTAATCATTCATATTCAAGTGTGGTGGAGATGATATATCCGAGATGGTAAATAAAATATCTACACTGAATGATCACGCGATCAGATTATCTAATTCATCGGTTATTTTGACCTTGCCAAAATCCGAAACAGTATATCTATCTATCTATTTTCTATCTATCTATCTATGTATCTATCTATCTATCTTCTATCTTCTATTATATATATATAAAGGAACAAGTGGCATCAACGCCCAGGCCAAACCCCCTGACCTAGAAACTTGAAATTTGAGCAACATGTTCCCTCTGTGACGTAACCACCCATTAAGAAGCGATTTTTCGAAATTCGTTCCCTAGGGGTATGAAAAGGGGTTAAAACGTGTTTTCGCGTATTCATGGACATCTCCTCAGTCCGATAAGATATCGACTTCGTCTTCGCGTCAAACAATTGCTTATTGAAATACCTAGAAAGTGGTTTGAGCATTTTTAAAAATTCGACTCCTAAGGGAATGAGAAGCCGTGGAACCAATTTTGAGGCGCGAAGCGCCGACCGGGGTTGGTGCGCAAAGCGCACAGGGGCGGAGCCCCCAGTCAAATTATGTTCTCTCTAACAAAAGTTTACGTTCTATCGTTCTTATATGATAATGCCGCCGATATCCACATTGTGTTGACGGGAATGAATGAAATATAAACAAATCTCCGAGTATCATGATCTAATCACGTGAGAATGACCTACTCTCGAGAAAGGTGGGCATCATACATACAACATTCACTACTTCACCTGGTCGACTATTCGAAATCAATCGAACACTCTTTCTGCACATTATAACCTGTCGATCTAACCCCGTTGATATGAATTCTTCAAAGTTGCTGCTGTATGAGTACTGAAGAGGAAAAAGAAACGTTCGGGATAGATGAGTGTGGGTAAAGGGATTTTGTAAAGTTACACGAATAGATCAATCATAGCTGCGTGTACAAATCGATGGTGATTCATTTTTGGCCTAGAATAATTCCCATCTTGTATCCTCTAGAGTCTAGAGATCATCACTGATCAGATCGCCGTGAACTTCATATGTACACTGTACGTACATTCTCGTTAATGATAAACTTATATGATTCGCTGTTACAAGTAATCAGACTTTTTCACAATCAGCTTTTTCTTTACACGAGAGCGCGGACTGCTTGTTATATGATGTAAATATTCTGACGATGGCAATGCAATGATCACGGTAGGCCGTCCCCAATCATTTCTGAAGATTGACTAATCACGTATAAATTACGAAAGTGACAACCATACGAGACGATATTCGAAAACAACGATTGATAATTATTATGATTTTTCATGACTTGAAAAATGAAAGGAAAGAGAATCTGCTGATACACGGAAAAAAACAAGAATACTAGAGATTAAGACCAGCAAAATCTGGGAAAGTCTCAGAGCGTATAACGGGGTTGTTTCAGACCAAACTTCCAGAAGTGTATTATGTTATCGATAAACAATTTTGTCCTGTTTATTAAATATCAATTTATTAGGAGAATCTATATCCAGCTCAGCTTGGAGGCAAAATGGATTACCAACAATTCCGACAATTTGACCGTTCTGGAGTGCCCAGAATTCATTGCGAGTCCCACATTATCTTACGTCGATGATAGGACTGCGAACCTTATCATTCGAGGAAGTTCAGCCGTGATAAAGGTAGGACGCCGAATCAAATAATTATAAGAGTTTTGTTAATGAAGTGTATTTTTCTTTTAGTTTACATTTATTTTGAAGCTTGTATTCCATCCTTCATTGAAGGTCTTCGTCCTCAGGAGTTGTAAACAACTTGTGAATATTTGTCGAGAATTGTGATTATAGACGACGAGGAAGAAAGAAGATTCAAACTTGAGAAAGGAATCAAAGAAAAATTCACCAGCAGGAAAATAATTTTAAAGAAACATTGTTTGCCACTATGAGAAGAGCTTGAGTGAATTTCTTTACAAATTAAATACTCCTCATTTAACAAACTCAAAATGGCAGACCACGTCAACAATCAAAAGGCGCTACAACATCGCCTTGCACCAATTTCTTCGAAAGTCATTCTTCTTTCCTCGATCAATAATTTTCACGCTCTTCGAAAGACTTCACCATGTAAACGAGAGCTCCAGAAAGCCCTTAGTGATGAATCATTCAATATAAATCTCAATATTTGAGAAAAGATTAATCAAAGAACAACCAGGAAACTCCCCCCTCAGAAGTGGGAAGTATCATCGACAATCCTTATCCAATCCAATCCAACGACAGCCTCATCAGAGAGTGAATGAAAGGTCATAGTTGAACAATTGCAGAATTTAGTTCCACTCTTGAATGTTCAATAGATGATGACAGTGTTGTTTCACAAAGGTAATCGACGCTCTTCTGAATTTAGTACAGGAGTAAATATATTCAGAATAAAATATTAGACACGGAGAAGATATTATTCAGAATTATTCAGACTTTCAGGGAATTATTCTGAATGACTCTGAGAAACTCTGCGTGGGCGTATCAATTGACCGCCGAAGAGATGCAGAATAAACAATAAATTAGTTCAGCCACTCGAATAACTGTACCTGAATCACATTTAATTGTTACACGATAAAACCGCGAAACAAGAATCGGCATCGCTTGAACTCTCAAAGACGAATTTAATAAAGCAGTTCAAGATCAGATAAAAGATAAAATTACTTAGGATCTTGGATTTATTCATAAATTCATATGAATGAAAACCGAAGTTGACACCATAATGTGATCCGTGTATTAGAAATATGAGTGACATAGACTAAAAAAGAAGAAGCCAATTGACAATGCAAGCTGTCGACGGACTCCTGCAAGTCCACTTCATGAACGGACTCTTAATTCTGTATATAAAGAGGGAATCAGGTAGTAAAGTAAACTCTAGATATTTTGATATGATTTGAATCCGCATTTTTATCAAGACAGTCAACCCTTATCAACCCGAGTAGCTGTAGTTCGCAGTCAGGATGACCACATGTTATGAAGAATGATATTCGAAGATGAACTAAAAATTTATCCGCAACGTACAACAGACATGAAATAGTAATATCTTGTTGCTATGTGGCTGATAGGCTTTACCTAATTATGCCGATGTGTTCAGTTGTCGAACCGAAGTTCAATGAAAGAAAAAGCTCCTACTTTGACGCAATGCCGTAATAGGTGTCACACAAGTCAGAAATGCCAACCCGTACGAGTAGGAGGTGTGTGAAAGTAACCGAAGATTTGTGAACGGGCCAGAGACCGTGCGGAAATGTTTGAAAGCTTGCAATAATGTAAATTATTTATTTTCGAAGTACAGTGGGTTCTCGTTATAAGAGTCCTCGTTATAAGAGTTTTCCCCTTCATTCCGTTTTTATAGCTTCCCCCACTCTACCAGCGTACGTATTGTATTCCAACATTGGCTCGGACTCCTCGTTATAAGCTACCATGCGACCCGTGCTTTCGAGGCAGGTGGTGGGGGAACGCTCCGGCGACGGATTTCTTGGAATCCTATTCCCCTATTCCCCCGATCAGTCCCTTATAACGAGAACCCACTGTACCCTCACGTTCTTCGAACTAAGCAACTTACATTGATGCAGTATGAAGGCAATAAGAATAAGTGCTCATTACCTGCTCGTACCTACGGATGTTTGAAGATGGTGGGACTCCCCTGGAAGAGCCCAGCACAGCACTTCTCATCCCGGCGTGCATCCCGGTGGATCTGATACCACTAGAGACCCGATGACCACGCGAATAACCGTGGTGCCCCCTGGACCAGTCTATCCCATCATCACCCCCAGCATTACCAAACAATGGTAAAATTATGTCGTGAATTGTTGATCCGTTTGGAACTGAACAAACTTGTGTTCATATGAGGTTCCGGTGACTGCCGCAAGGCTAGTCAATCGTTTATCGTCCCTTGGCTGTTCATTCAATCACTACCGCACTGAACTAACTTTGTACTCTCCGACAATTTTAGAAGTATTGTCTTTATTGAAGAAAGGAAAAAGTTCGCAGTGACAAAGAAAAAAGCCGTGAAGCGATGTAAAGTTGGTTTTCGCTTTACACAGGCAACTTAGCCTTGATTTTGGCGCAGCTTTCGCGACTGCCAATAAATTTCGCTAGTTCTATAATACACGTTCCGGGGGACAGTTGTCTACACAACGCAGTTATACCACCGAATATTACAAATGTGTCGTGTAGTAATGTGGGAAAATCAGTTAGCTTCAGGCAGTTACTCTTATTCCAGAACTATGGATATCACGAAATGACATTCGTCAGTAAGAATTCTCTCTATCCTCCACGTTCACTTGATCCAAAAAATTCATCCTTCCTTGTAGCAGGGTAGCACTTGGAAAAATTTTCGTTTTGATATTTAATTGGAACTCGATTCTAAGTGTTCACCATTTAATGAATCCATTAATTTGCCAGAAAAAACCAAACATTGCACTACAAAACTGCCAACTATATGCGATGGACTTTCGACGGAGATGATAACAATTATTATTCCCACTCACAGTTATTTGTCATTCAATGTAACAGTTCTCCTATTCATATTTTCTTCGCACTTATATAACTCGCAACTTTGTGCCATCTCTCGACTTAAACAACTCGAAGCGCAAACTCGGTCACGATTGGCGTAAAAGAGCCGTAGAAGTTATTTGAACAGCAACGCCAGGCTGACAGCGATTACGAGAGCCAATGTGGATGTCAGCGACGCAGAGTGTCGTTCCATACAAACTATTTTCTGGGAAAATCGTGTTCAAGACCGGACCTAGACAACGGTAGACGGTCGCTCGGGTCCGAAGTGCCATTTCTGCTCGAAACAAGCTCGACAACAATGTGCCCCAGTATCGAAGTGCCCCGGTCCACATTATACCTGCCACGTAAAACTTATAACCAACGTAACATAACAGGATTGTGATATGTTTACCTCAGCCTCAGGCTTGCACTTACTCTATGATGACCCTCAACGCAGCTCATACTCTACTGGTTCAATTAGGTCTTGAAAGTACAAATCAATTTTTAGAACAGGGGCGATCTACCCCCTTTCCTAGAAAAGCAATCAGTAGTCCATTGAGTGCCACCAAGTTATCTAATGCGCATGACTCTTGATAACACACTCCTTCATTCGCGGACATTTGCCAATATCTTATTTAGCTAGAATAGATTCGAATATTGTATCACTAGCCAAAAAGTTCTGGGTTACTGGGTAGGTACTTTAGAATGCTACCGAGTCCAAAATAAATTGCTAGCATTCAGTGTTTATATATTTGCCGATTGTAGATTATCCCTTTTAAATACATGTCACCTGTGTTGGAAAATAAACCCCCGTGGTGTCGTAAGATTTTTCCAGTGTCAGAACGACGCACTACAGCCTGCAATCCTCATTTCTATCAGGCTCAGATTAAGTCGATAGATTTTGCGGTCACACATTTGCCGAAAAAGTGGAGAGATAAGAAATTTCGGATAATGGGTTCAATCAAAGTCAATAAATATATGATTTTTCGGAACGCGAGGGTCACCATCGGGCTTCTTACAGCCCTGTATTATTCTAGCGTCTGGTGGGTGGTGGGAATTGATATTTTGGAAACAGAGGTGAGCGGTGAGTCTGGGAATAGCCGCACGTCCGCGCGGAAAATGCGTCCACGTATGCACGGTGCCAGACGTTTGAACAAACTTTTTGTGAGTCTATGTGCGTACGACACAAGCACAGATACATATTCCAGGATTAAAATCTTCGCGATGATAGCCGGTAAACACCGATCACTGGAGAACAAGGTTACCTGCTGTTGACAACGAGTGATGATGAGGTGTAAAAAAATGCACATGCATATTTTTCGCGAGAGTGTTTCCCGGGGTCAAAAGTTCAGATCAATAATAGAAGTTATACTGTGAGTCGGCTCGATGTATCTATTTCTGTATTCGTATGATAGAAGTCGAATATTGAGACCACGAAAAGCCCGAGGCGTGAGAAACGACGAAGTTCAAATAACCCGTCAGGGTATTTCCGGCTCCTGGACGTCCTTGGGAAACGACTTTTCTGGTAATCCACACAGTTCAGGAATCTTGGCAAAGAGCTACCGTCTACATTCCGACGAATGTCACACGGCTATATCTAATGTACGTTCACATTTTACTACAGGCTTTTATTATTAGCTCAGCACTTACAATTTACTCACGTGCTTCAATGCGTGCATATGAGAGACGGAAAGCAGACATCGAAATACGAATTACCTACGCGTTTATTTTACGTACAATTCGCTACACTCGGTCACGAAACAAATCGTTCAGACGTTTACGAGATTTTTTTTATCGAGGTTCAGTCTATAATTGCGTGATCTTGCAAACAGAAAAGAAGTGGACAATAATATGTTTTACGAGTGCCGGTAGTAAAACTCACGAGGATAAACTGAGAACCTAATAAAAAAAACTGTTTTACATGGAAAAACAAGCAGTTAATTGGGGTGACCTTGATGGGCCAGCGCTCGAACTTTATGTAACCTAAAAGTACCAAATAATGCTAATCGTCGGTGCTGCATCAATCAACGAAATTCCTAGACCCAATACCCAAGAATAAATTCATTCCAAGTCTGGAAATCCAGCAAACCCTAGGGCTGGCGTTTAACACGATTCTAGCCGGGTCACTTGTAGTCAGAGCTTATTGTTAGCCAAGCCCAGGCTGAGACTTGCGCCGCGCTGTCTAGATCTCCAGACATGGAATATATTTCTGTTCGGGCAATTGCCGGATGTGACAGAACAACGTTACTACTACCAATCCGATGTAAACCACATCTTTTGTCTAAAATGCTTACAAAATGGCAGTCGATCGTCGTTTAGAGTAGTAAATTATGTCCATTTTTTTCACTCACACGAAAAGACTGATAACAGAGAAAAAGTGGGCCGAATATTTTTTCACAACCCACAGTATCCCGGTTCCCACAGAAGTGGGTTGAAACGCATTGAATGGACTTGAGATACGATCCTTTGATATTTCAAGTTTCACGAAAATCGAAACTCGACCAGCAGCAAAATGAAGTCATAACAATTGAATCTAAAATGGATTCCGTTGGGTTTCTTACGAAACAAAATGAAGAACCTTTCATTCAAAACAGAGTGCAGTCAGTACCTACCTAGATGTTTTGTACCTAAAGTGTGCAGAGATTCTATGCCATTTGATGTAGTTTTGGAAAGCGATACTGGGTCATGGGACGCGCATCAGTCAAGAATTTCAACCACAAATAAAATATACCCCTACTATTACCGTAGATTAAACAGTTTTTGATATCTTCTCATCGCAGCGAAGTTTTTTACAGAAGTATTGACGATCGAGATGTTGGATTACTTAGTCGAATGTAAAATCGAGACTACTAAGTCAAAAAAAATTACAGCTGTACTGTCCCATCCTGATTTGATGAAAATTCAGAAAAAACTACCGAACTTGAAGCGTCTAGATTTCAGCGATCTCAAAAACAATGATTCTCCACCAAGCAACAGTCGAATCGATATAGTAAAATCATGTTTTTCTTCAAATGCCCACATATGTGTCATGACACAAAAGTGGCACGACTTTTTTCTGCCCATATGTGTGTCACTCACAACCAACGCCCATACCGAAAAAAAGTACTATGATCTCAGTACTTAGTACATAGGATCCGAGTAATTAGTACACAAATTGCTTAGTACAAAGTACTTAGTACTTAGTACACGAAGCAGCAGTACTTATAGTATGTGTACTCAGTACTCATATGGCTTGTGCAGAGTACTAGTACTCGGTACTATTTGTACTAGTACTATCTGTACTCAGTACTCATACGGCGTGTACCGAGTACTAGTACCGTGTACACTCAGTACTCATATTTACGGTAATAGGTACTAGTACTTATTATGTTCTGAGTAACAGCTTTATACTACACTGATTGTGAGTACTAGAACTTTCTTTGCTAGCTATTATTTACTCCTTATGGACTATAATAAGTGCTATAAATATAAATTCTTCTTTTGGTATCGTAGGTCATAAAACTACTATAATAAGTGCAGCTGTAATGTATAAAACCGCTTTCTATTGAATTCAATACTGCAGGACGAAGATTTGTAATACTATGAAGTATATTGTAGCTACACAGTTGAAAATGAATTGTTTAACTGTCAAAGAAAAATTATGGTTACTCTTTTTCCTGTTGAGGATAACAAAGTCGGTTTCTATTAGAGGCTCCATTCGTGTTGAATTTTGAAAGTGGCTGTAATCTGTTGAATTCAACAGTTCAAAAGATGTAAATTAAGAATAAAATTTTTTAAATGTTGCAATAACATGCGTTTTTTGTAGGAAATCAGATACAATTACAGATTAATTTCGTGGAATTAACATTATTTCTTTGTTGCGCTGACAATTTTTTATCGCATAAACAAGAAAATCTGTCATTAATTTATTTGTAAAAAATCGGACAGGTTTCTCCCGTAAACGTTTATTAATAATGGGTTCTGTTGAATTGACAGAAATATTTATGTGGACTTTCTGGGTTAGGTAAAAGATGTTAAAATTTACAGATTTTTTTTAACTATGTAGGTATAATAGAGAATAAAATCTACACTGGAAAAAAAGTTTGCTGTTTCCAGCGGAATGAAGTTTCGCCGAGAACGATCAGCTACTGTAGCGACACGTTTGGCACTGACAGGAAACTTTCGGTCAGCATAGATAACTATCCTTGGTTTAGCTGTGACACGTTTGTTTCTCGCTGAGGGAGCGATACACTCTGCCGAGAGCGCGATGATACGGCTACCCCAGCTATATTTCTCGCTGTATGCACGATACTTACTCTCGCGGCAGACACAGAATAGGGTTAGGTTGCCGTAGCTGGGAAGTGGCGCTGCTATCCGCGCGAATCACGTGACAGCTAAGGCAACCAGAATTCTTGCTGTCGGAGACAGATTTTTTTTTCAGTGTATCAGGGCTAGATATGTAGCACTAGTCCACAGTACCTAGTAATACCTCTCTAGTAGCAGTACTTGTAGAGAGTACTAGTATTAGTACAGGGTACCGTGTACTAGTACTAGGTACTAAAACTACGGACTAGGTACTAGTACTAAGTACTGCCTACTAGTATTAGATTGCAGTACTGCTAGTATTGCCTGTACTTCAAGTACTGCCCTGTACTCGCGCAATCAGTGCAGCTATGCTTAAGTACTGCATTACTAGCTGTACTTGAGTACTGCATTACTAGCTGTACTTGAGTACTGCGGTACTAAGAGTACTTCTCAATACTTTTTTTTGCTAAGGGCGGGTTAAAAAGTTCTGAAAGCCAATGTCTCAAACCGTAACGAAACTGCAAGCTTTCCAACAGGGAATGAATCTTGAAATAACTCGTTAATATATGTAAATGAATATTCATCAAGTTTCGTCTCATAATTTCAAGGGCTTCGACATTATCAATTCACGATCAAAATGGAAACCTTCCGAAACCCTCACGTAATTTCATAAACGTAGCTCAGCCTCCTCGAAGATAGAGGATTACGCTCGGTAAACGTTGAAGGGATTTCAGGATTCTTTCTAAATCTGCTACGTAAAGAGTTCCTCGCCGTGATAATCACAGCTTATTTTTCAGTGGAAAGGAATTGTTTATTATTGTGCGAGGTTTAATGCGGTCAATAAAATTAAACCGCTTACGTTAACGCGGAGGATCTATACATATACAGTAATAATAGAGAGGGTCTACCGCCAGTGTACTGTCTGCGCTTAACGCTTGCTAATAATATATTCGCTGCGGTCGTTGCTCGAGGACATCAGAAGAGACCCACGGGGCCTATTCACCTATGAAACCCTCAGATGTTGCCCTTTAGTTTCGAGCGACTACATATTCCCGCATTTTCCTTTACAGGAATAACGCGATGACTTATAAGGAACAATTTATTCTTGTGCCAATTGTTACGTTCTTGGAACGACTGTCACGTGCAAAGTGCGCGCCTTCTTCAATGGCGCCAGGAGTACCACATGACATGTCACCCAAGTTGTTTTGAACGCGATAAGTTATCGTTGAGAGTATTAAATGCTGCAAACTTGAGGTAATTAGATTTCCACAATCGATAGTTACAGCTGAGAACTCCGGTTCGTGTATCAGTCCATGACCAACTCGAAGTCACCGGCAGCCGAAAAACCTCGGAAGAACTAGATAAATGAAATGCGATGAATATTTTTCTGGCCCAATACCCGGGTGTTTCTTCCCCTGAGGTACTGCAGGCTGCATAGTTTCTGCTACGTTATCCGATTGTCTTCTTCGCGAAAGCCTGCGGAGGTGGATTTTTGCGGCTTGCACCACCTTCCGACTCCCAAACGCTTTTCTCAACCAAGTTGTTTCGCTAAAGAGATTCTCGAAAGCCAGCCAGTCTCTTGAGTGCTTTTTCTAATCGAGTTTGTTTTTTGTTTTATACTCAAGCCTGCAGTACCCAAGAATAAGCCGGGTAGTTTTTGCTCTGAAGGCGTATCGCAGATGGATATAACCATCAACTGGATAACCCCTTGTTTTTGTCCCACACTCACAGCACAAACCGGATTACCGCAGGTTGGCGTGCGTCGATTTCGATCGAGTCAGTTATCGTAGCGTTATCAGCAGTTGATCATCAAAAGACCCTGTACAGCCCATATGCAAATTGGCTTCACGTGAAATCCACTGAATTCTGAATGCGTTGTAGTACAAGAGATAGTGAACCGAAGTTATCATTGCCCCAAATTGAAGAAACGACAATTTTTAAGTGCCTAATCCCGGAGGGGACGTTTTTCATCAACGATTTGACTGCCACCTGATACTATCGCGTCAATAGAATAGCACGAGCGTACGTTTGACGTCAATTATTGACATCAAAGGAAAAATACTTCGTTTGGCGATTCCCGAACCGAGAATATTAATTGGGCTGTCACGGAATTTCAATTCTACGTTGGATCCGTCCTGCTACAATTTTCAAATGTATATACTGGAGTCACGTATTTTTGTAAGACAAAAACTGGATCTCACAACTGTACAATGGTGTTGATGTAAAAAATCAGCATATTAAGTTGCTTATCCGCTTCGTGTTGAAATTTAGGAACATTTGGAAAAAAAACGTTCTAAGCTTATAAACTGAAATGTTTCCAAATCGTGAATGCAGTTGCCCGCTGCAGCAAATATAAATATATTTATGATCTGATACAGATTTCGAAACTGCAGCAGGATAGCGATCAACATTACGTAATATTTTTCGTTCGACCTCAACCGTTCGCGGTTTTAGTTGATGTGTGCTCGAGCTATTTATTGACGCCATAGTCAGTGCCAGATCGTAGATGAAAAACGTAGCTTTCACGACTTGGCACTTAAAAACTGTCAATCTTTTCGAGTTGAAGTGATCATAACTTTTGTTCAGTATCTCGTGGACTACGATGTATAAAAAATTGAGAAAATTTTACAGAATGCCAGTTGTCCTGGGGTGTATGCCACAATTGTAATCGTTAATGGATTTTGGTTTGATTACAGAGCGAAATTTGTAATTTGTAATTAAGTAAACACGAATTCGCGCAACACTGGATCGGAGTATTGTTGATGATTCTTCGAGCTGTACCTACAGACGTTGAGCAAGAAAACTTTGAAACAATCCGCCAAGTCCTCAACGAAAAAATAATAATCCGGAGCGTTAAGCGCACCATAACAGAATGCAAAGGAAGGAAATTAGTGGCTCCATACACGAGAGGTTTTTTTTAACGTAGGGATAATAGCTTCACGCAAAAATTTATTTGCTGCAGTTTTGACAGAACCATTCACAACCATATTCCAAAAAGGAACTATCAAACAACACCAAACGTTCGAAGGAAAAAATCAATAGATCCAAAGTAGGGGCAAGAGAAGCGACAATTTCACGAAGATCTTCTTAGTTTGATACAAACACGCCGAGAAAATGGATTTTTTTCATCACAGCATATAGAGGAGGGGCGGGCAAGATGGGCACTGTCGGGCCAGATGGGCACCCCTAAAAATTTTTCGTATTTCTTCGAAATTGAAAACCGTTTTGAATTTCATCATTTACTTGACCTGCCAACATCTAAACACCAAATCAACTATATATTTTGACGACTTAGGGAGAAGCGGGCAATGATGGGCACCCCTGAAATTCTTCTCTAATTTTTCAAAATTACAAAACGTTCTATTTTCATTAATTACCTGCTTTAACGAACTTTATACATAAAAAACTATACATCTTGGAAACTTAGAAGGCGGGCGAAGCGTTTCACATTACTTCACTCACTTACTCCAATTATTTTTTCATCTGCGGGCAAGATGGGCACCTGAAAGAAAATTCAGAATTTTTCAGAATTGGAAAATATTCAGAATTTATTCCGTACTTACATCAAAATACTTTGAACTTGAGATTAGGTATGTGCTGGAGTGAGTGAATCATGTAATTTGGAACGTTTTTCAATTTTGAGAAAGTATGAACAAAAATTCAGGGGTGCCCATCTTGCCCGCCTCTCCCTAAGTCGTCAAAATAAACAGCTGATTTGGTGTTCATATATTCGTAGGTCAAGTAACAAGTAAATAATGAAATTCAAAACGGTTTTCAATCTCGAAGAAATACGAAAAATTTTTAGGGGTGCCCATCTTGCCCGGTAGGTCCTCTTTTGCCTGCCTAATTCTCTGTCTACAAGCCTTTTTATACATGGCTAATCTTGAGTTCGAAGTATTTCAACGTAAATTCGAAGTACATGTATACAACATTTTTCAATTTTGTAAAATTTTTAAAAATTTTTAGGGTGCTCACAATTTTGGGACTTTTTAGATAAGGGCGTTCAACACTCGGCATCGGTTGGGTTATCGGTTTTTGATCAAAATTAGGAGATCCATTGATTCAAACCGCTATTTGAAGCCCTAATGTCTTAGGGTGCCCATCTTCCCACCTCTCCCCTATATCTATGTAGACAGTTAAAATCTGCTTCAGTCAAGTACTCCTTATTTGAAGTAAGTAACGCGCGTTTAGTTAAACAATTTCCTTGTGGTTGGGTTAACTACATGATTCAGTCAAGTGATTTTGTTAACTGAACCAAAGATCCATTCGTTGTAAATGAAGAATTGACTCAGTTGGCGGTATCGTTGTTTACCTACAGATGAAGGAGCCGATTTAATCACATAGTTGGTTCAACTATTTTTTCAATCAACCGTTATATCTGATTGCTCACCAAGCTATTAAGTCTAGTTGACCATAATCTTTTCTGTCGGTGACACACATGGCATTATTCCCCCACAATTTGATAATGAAGTCGTTGGTCCTCTGCAATATATCTGAAGGAAGACTAAAAATCTCAAGGTATTGTAATTTATAAGCTCCTGCTGCGGAGTTTCCCGTAATATTGAGATCCTCCAGTCCCGGAGGAAGAGGAGGGCAGTTAGCAGATGAAGGCTCTACGAGGATATTGAGAAGGCCTGTTGGGAAAAGAAGGGACACTCAACTGTAGTGGCAATAATGTCTTGAAGAGAACTGGGGTACTAGTGCAGTAGTGTCATTAAAATGCATTGCAATGCCAGAAATACCTTCAGCATCATATCGTGGAGAGAGTCTGAATGTCTTTTCAAAAAATATCGTACCTCTTACTCGTCTCTGCATACGAATTTTCCGATTATTTCCTGCCGCGTTTTATTCGCCTGCCTATAAATTGAGCTCCTTTGATTTTAACCACTGAGATCATTCTGTCCGATGGCCTAGATACCTATTTGCGGCGCAAAAGATGTCAATCGTTTTGTCACTCACCACAGCAGTTTCCATATTTTTTTTTTTTACAGCCGTTAACTTCTCGTTTGATCAGAGCAACTTACCTGAAACAAAAATTAGAACGATTGTATTAATAGATTATCTCTGCGGAATCAATACTCACGTCATGAAGATATAAGAGATTTATGATAATAATCACGCTTCATGCGTACGAAAACATATACATTATTTTCGAAAAGGATTTTTTCTTTGGGAAAATTCAAATCGTCTCCATTAGATGTGCGGGAGATATTAGTCCGTAGATTTAATCAGGATCATAACACTATCAAGTTGTTGTAAACAAATATTATAATTATTATATCATTTGTTCCAGTAATGAAAAAATCGTTCTCGAAAACAAATAGTCGTCATCGTGGACTGAAACGTTGACAGGAACTTTAAAGTTTTGTGTTTCTGGTCTATTAGCTGAAAAAATAAATGTCCAACGTGTAACATGTTTTTTAAAATGGTGATTGGCAACATAAAACTCGTTGAAGTGAATAGTCAATTAAATCGTTAAGTTAACAGCCGGTCGTCGTAAATGGGCAAGTCCTTTGTCAGCCGAGAACGAAGAATTGATCTGTAGAGCGTTTAGTCTCTCGTTTCCTTGGATTTCATTGAATTAAGTTGAATCACGGTTCATGACGAAGGAAGCGCGAAAATAATGCGCTTGGCGCAAATAGGTCGATGTTGTAACTCGGTGTTAGGCAAGAAGAACGGCGAACTGGCTTGTGAAAACTACCTTTTTTACCTCACAGGTGAAAGGGATAAAAATTAGGTTTGCATTTCGTATCACGTACACGTTGGCGGAAGAGCTTCAGTTATACGACATTTTCAGGCTTCACTTTGCATTTTTAATTACATACAAATAACACGACGTTGAAAGTACCACCTGCACGAGAACTGCAGAGAGAGTAACCGACAGTAACCTACATTATAATTTAGCAGAGAAATTTATAACGAGGATTTATTTAACCACAATTTTTTTCACTACATTTATTTCTCTATTTAAACGAGACCAGGTCTAGTGAGACAATATTATCCCTCCATTCAAACCAAAATACAAAAGATTCGTATACGTACGAATCCATTGCGTGAAGTTGTTTCTTGTCTCTTATCTTCATCCTACCCTACTTTCCTGAATTGCCCTTGCCAGACACGCGGCAGTGCAGCACAGTTGTGAACAACGTACTCCAATTTCTTTCCTCCCACGTTATTGTCAGTTACGTTCGTTACCGTGCAAACTTTTAGAGCCAGAAAATTACGGAGGAATCTGCTTCACATATTTGCGGTCACTCACACTTATTTTAAATAAATTCCCAGCACCATTCAATGATCGGAATTCTGTCGAAGGTCAAGAGAAGAAAAAAACAAATTATGTTTCATTGCTGTGAGAAACTGGAAAAACAAATAATTCTCAAAAGAAAGCGAGTTGCCCCGCTCGGCCTTGTTCACCACGGCGCAGAGTAGATTGACAGGATACTTTCTTGTTGTAAAGGATATGAAGAAGAAAATATTAAAAATTAAACTTCCACATGCCAAACATTTTTACTCCAGGTGTGTATAAGTGCCAAATATAATCTTGCAAGTTTAGCAATCACGCGATTCAACCAAATATGAAACAACAGCTGTGATATGCTTTTCTGAACTGACATAAGCGAATAAAAAATAACATTTCAACGTTCAAGGGAAAAATAGCGAAGATAAATCAGCACACCAAGGCGAATTGTTTCCGGAGGGAAGTTGAAAAATGTAAAATCTTATTCCGTGAAAAAAAAAAGACGACTGAAAATTCGAAAATCTTGTTTGCCCCTTTTTTTAATCTCGTTTTCATATTCCCGAAATCGCATCTTGACATGGATTATTCCAATGCATCATGCATAGGGGACGCAGCCTTCAGCCGTCACGTAAGTATGAGAAGATGCGATAAACGTCCGCTCCAGCAGCAGATCTTCTTCCGCTACGTTTTCAATTTTCATTTTCGCCCAGTACACCGCCTCGGCATGGGCACCGCTTCCTATTGGTCGAGATCACGGGCAGCAGGCCGCAGTGACGGACTCGCAAGGGGTAGATATACCCGAGGCTGGCGAGGAGGCTATGTCGCATTGCGTCTCCACGTCACGGAATGCGGCCAGGCGAGGGGTGGGAGCTGGGAGTTGGGTGTTGGTGCGAGTTTTGCCGGGTCGAGAGGCATGGCGGAGGGGGAGGGGGAGGGGGGAGCGCTAGTGCGCAGAGCCACCGTCACGCGTCGCCACCTGACGGTTAGCTTTATTGTCATACGGTTAAAGCCTCGAGTTTTATTCATTTATTTTCAGACTTCGGATTCTCCGTGCGCAGAGCAATGAAATGCATCTTTGTGCGGACGTTTCCCATCCGATGCGGCGTCACCGGACCGAGACTCAATCAATATAATTGGACTGTCGGAACAACATAATTGAACTGTCGGAACAATTTATATATTCTGCGCGAGGAAAATGATTTTTAAATAGACGCAAATCTCTTCCCGCAACGGGGATGATACGGGCGTGATCGTTTCCGTAGACACTGAAGATTTAGAGTGCCAAGCGGGCCTGGGGATGAGGAGGATTAGGTTTGTATTATCCTTCAGGGGAATCAGTCCGCTCCTTCTTATATTTTCAAACTTTACACTGGCAAAGTGGAAATTTTACTCTTTCCAACCCCCACTGCCACTCGCGCCTTCCGAGAGGATAGTTCTTGTTTCGAGGGGATCATCCGAGAGGCGAATCAAGAATGCAAATCAAGCATTGCGAGGTGAACCAAAAGGTCGCTTTCCCTGGCCTGCACTCTGATTTTTTTTCTTGTACCCCGTGTAGTCGAACCACTTTTTCGCACAGTTGATCATAATTTTCGAGAAATGGTTTGTCGATGGTATATTTCACCAAACCATTGTTTCGCGAGGACGAGCTGAAAGTATTAAAATTTAAAGTGAAAGGAATCCTGTTCGCACATTCGACAACCGAATGAAAGAAAAATGGAATCAGGAGACACGAGTTACGAAAACTTGTCCAGGTTGAGCTAGTTGAATCTTAAATTCAGCCTTATCTTCTCACGGTTAGAGAAGACGGGAGTGTCACGCACATTCGGAAGCTTAATTCCGATCAAGTTATAAACTTCAAAGTGCAGCCGTGGATTGCCGGAACCCGGAAGGCGCAACGGAACGAAGAGAAAACTCACTAGAAAGTCACTAGAATGCCTGATCCCGCAATGATGATCCGTCGTATCGTAATTTATTGATGATATTATAATTAATGTGACTGAAGTTCGGTTATGTTACCCAAAATGTTATTCAACTGTTGGGCTGATGCTACTCAATGTGCGGAATTTTAATGTTTGCCTGCATGCGATGGCGAGCAATCATTATAATAGGATCGTGATAACGAGAGCCGTCGGCACATAACGCGCGTGCTTATACCATTGGATTCAAATGTCGGCTTTTGAGATTGACTGTACGAAGCGATACAAGTCCGACCCGTCACAATTTGTTTTGACGAGAAATCAAGGAGGTAATTGAAGTTATTGTCGTCATAACAACGGTAACTCTTTATACACTTTCATCATCTTTCAAGTTCCAATTGATCGCCATATATTTCAATTGGTACAACCCAGATACGGAGAAAATACTTCATATTGAAGGGATTCGATACCAGCACGTACAACGTGGCTCTATCTTCACCTCGCGATGTATCAACTGTCATTCACTATCTTGTCTGAGTTTCAAAGTAAAAGATCCAGAAATCGAGTGACCGGACCGTATAAGCTGGACCGTGTTCAGCTTTGTTCATTCTCAAAGCTTTGGAGTTATGGTTGTACGATGTCTACTGCAGAACTGCTCACAAGTTATTACGGAACTACAGTAATTGGTTGGTCACCCGTACTCACACTAATTTTCACCCGTTGCAGCGAAGTTTAACCACCACTTAGGTTTAACTCGGTGCGATTTTCGATCAGCTTCATCGCCCCGCCCTAAGACGATTACGTGCAACACACGTTCACTTGCATCGAACATACTATACCTGAGCTGATTTTGTATACTTGTTGTTGCAGGAGCTCCAACATGTATTCATCTTGATTTATGAATTAAACTCGAATTAAAGTAGAGGAATACTTATGCCACCTGCCTAGCCATCTGTAGTGAATAGCTAATCACAACTTATCAGAGTTTGTAAGCATTCTCGTTTGTTATCTATGTGAGAAATTTGAATAAGCCGAGAACGCGCTGGTATGGATGATTAAGTGACTACAACAAGTAAGCGAAGCGTGAAGAAGAGAGGGGATTATCCTGAAGGGAAAAAAAGCTGTGTTAAAACACATTTATTATCATGTTTCGCTGATGGAATTTTATTCCAGTTGTAACATTTTTGAAAAATTTCTCTCCTTTAACGCCCGGGCGAGGTATAAAAGTAATAGTAGAGTGTACTTATACTCCACATTTGTATTCATCTCGTTAATGCTCCTTACGACATGGATATGCTCACCATTCTGTACATGGATGAAACGAACTTAAACAGTTTTGAGCTGCGTTGCTCGCGTTTCTCTTTGCATATTTAAGATCTCTGTAGTCGCAACCACACTGCGGATGGGTCTTACCGCAGCGCTATATCCCATTCCCATCGACGGAAGGGTTCCGTTTCTGGTGAAGCTTTCAGGGCATATCAGATGTCTGCTATGTGGGTGGCTTATATGCTCGACGTATCTTAGCCCCCGCGTCTTTGAATAGAATTCAGTTTGATTTATTCTAACCAATCGCCGAAAAGCTCCAGTACAAAGTTCGGATACCGCGACGTGATCAGACTCTGACTCGCTCTCAGATAGGTTCAACAATTTTTTACTCGATATCGTAATTACCTGGCAACGTGACGTCCGCCCTGGCATCATCTACCACGGGGGCCAAAGTTCCCAAGCAGCTATGCCTCCTCGGCGTGGCGTCGTCATTAATCTTAAATCACTGAGGTAATAATTTTCACGACTATTAATTAGCCCTGAACACGATAGTGGTTTGGGTCGAATCTCTCGCAGGGCATTAGCTATCAGCTATTCTGACTATAACAATTAAATTCGCATAACAAAAGACTTCGAGTCTCGGGTATATCAGAATTATCAATCACGCCAACTTTTATTCATATAATAAGCCTGGTTATAACGTTTTTAGTTGGCCAGGATGTCGAAAAATCATTACAATATTTGTGCTATTCATTGTTTATGTATGTGTGAGTGTGTGTGTCGTATCGCCAGATTGAATGACAAGCAGTGGAGGTTATATAGCATGTTCGATAAATTTTGCAATTATCTAGAATAATATACTGCACCTGTAACGCGTCACGGTGAGTTTTTTAATACGTACTTGGTCATCGTTAACGTGCATGGGATTACCCGCGCACGAAAGCTTCGAGCCGCAAAAGCTCTGGCATAATATATTATATTGGAGACGAAATAGAGGTAGTCGAGAGTTCGCAGTTTATTGTTTACAGTTCACATAGCTTTGCTGTCCCCCGAATAGCCAGTCTATCGATCGTTGGTTTCGGGTATGAACGAGCCTCTTTCTGCTTGAAATTGCAACGAATACCTCTCCCAGTAAATGGACAAAAACGAATTGCACCAGGTGAGCGAATTCCGATTGCTTTTATCTTGCGGATCCGATTTGTTCTATGTGCAGGTTTTCGGGGTTATTTGGCGCTAGCTTTTAATATAATCGCTGCAGCTATGCGAAGACCAGGTATTTCTAGTTACCGCATATCATTGGTTCAGTTGAGCGTGAAAATATGACCGCCCATATTACCTGAGGAAATTCTGACCTACATTATATCGACAACAATGAGACATTAAGCTTGGAGCCGGATAAGCTCCAACGCGGTTAGTCCTTTGTGGTGGCAAACCAACGAGCTGAAAACTTGAATCGCGTACTCTCTCACTCAAAGATCAGAGATCTATGAATAAAAAAAAAATAATTTATGTATATTTTCTACTATTGAGGTGAGCGTATGGTGTCGAGGGTTCACCGTACGATCGTTCGTTTCCTCTATCTCTTCTCTTCGTGACAATCGGAGCACGACGTGCCAACTTCTCTCAGAAAATGCTATTTTTTGAATAAATTTTGAATAACATCTTCCTCGTCACAGATAAATAAAAAAATACACGGAATCTTGACGAAGATTTTATAAATAAAAAGATCTGTCCTAATAAAATAATTATAAACATCTAATTTCATCGAAACAAAGAAGACAGAAGATTTCACGACTAGGGAATCTCCGTATTCAACGCAACGACACGTCATCATCGAATTCTCCCAACAGATGATCTTCAATCAAACCGAATCAAAGATAAGTTATTAGGCATAAACCACGTTTAAAAACTGGAAAACTAAACTAAACGGAATATTTATTATGTTAGAAAAAACCCTCTTGAAATTCATTTATTTACATTTTTTTTTTAATCTTTAGATCATCTTTCATTCGAAACTAAAATGATTAATCTTTATACGTCTCAGCCAGACAACAAAAGCAATGTGTGCGGGGTTCACCCTAAGCTTCTAATTGATAAAGACGTGAAACGCACGGAGGAGATCCTTGTCGGATCCGTCCGTTCCACTCGCATTTCTCGCTTGCCTTTCCCTTCGGGTTCTGGGTCTCTGAACCGTAGTGAACCATTGGTACGCCCATCGAGATAATGGGCAAAGATACATCTTCAGATACCAAGCTTTTCTCGCGTTTTGCAACGCTATGTGTCTCGTTATGTTGTCAAGGTTAAGTGATCGTGGCACCATCGTCACAGCTTGACTTTCGGACTCTAATTTCGGCGGAAATTTGACTGAATACTTTATAGTCAGAAGCCTCATTTTGTCATTTTTATACCTAATTCAACATTTTTATATAGCCTGAATTGCGAACATCATTCTTTTTACCAATATTTTTTGCTACAAAGATCGTTCCAAATGAAAATTTTTCATGTAAGAAAGAAATTTTTTTCACGATTTGTTGCCCCCATCAGAAAATGAACGATTTATTGACAAAACAAGAGTAATTACTTAATCAGGGTGTCTAACTCAAGCAAGGATCTAAAATTCCCTGAGTATTCAGAATATTCCAGGCTATTTTTTTTCCAGGTGTGTCAAGATACGATTTTTGTTATTATTTCGCAAAATATACTAGATTTTTTTTATTGCAATTTAATCCGGGTTTTGAATTTGCAGAATTTTTTTCCGATCGATCACTTCCGAAAAATTCCCTGAGTGAACTTTCCCGGGAATTCCAGGGTATTCCAGGAGAAGAAAAATTCCCTGAGATTTCCAGGACCTTTAGATTTTTCAAGGATGCAGACACCCTGTTAATACAGAAAGAAAAAAAAAACAGCAGCGAAGATTAAGAATCAAATCAGAAACATAATTACCAATAGCACATCAGTTTTTTGCCACTAGATCCGTAGAACCGAAATAAGAACAAACTGGTTTGACTGCAATTGAAACCAGTATTAACGATATCAGAAGGAACAGGAACGAGAGACCATATACCACAAAGAAAATCATTTCGAGACTGACGGTTACTGAATCTTTTCTACATTTCTCTTTGTGTATGGTCTCTCGTCCCTGCTCTTTCCCATAGTGGGCTTTCATTACAGTCTCACCAGTCTGTTCTTACCTTGCGGTTCTATGGATCTAGTTGTAAAAGACTGATGTTCTATTGGGAATTATATTTTTGATTGATTTTGAATCTTCGTTGCTGAACTTCTTCGTATTATTACTTTTCTTTTTTTTCATAGATCTTTTTTCTCTGATGAGGGCGACAACGCGTTCGCCGAAACGTTGAAAATAAGAAGGGGTATCGTCTTCTACCTTCACCTGACTCGACCAGACCGATAAGTTCCTCATATTTAAGAATGAAAGATGTTCAACAAATTTTCTTGGAAAAAAGATGCTGCTAGATCGGAATGGGATACTTAGGACTAATATTGTGCAAAAAATTGACCGGATCCGGACTTCACATAAACAAAGAATTAGTTTGTTTCCTCAAAAACCGATTAGCGCCCGCATCAGAGTACCAACATTTTTACCGCAAGCTTGCGATTTGGATTCTCACCCCAAAAAGTCAGTGATTTTACAGATCAAATAAACTCAAAGATGGAGGTGATCGTCCGTCGATCTGTACAGTCACCTGAAAACTGATTTTTCAACTTCTATATTACAGATCTCTCACCCTTTTAATTCCCCGATCGCTCTGATTCATGAAGGTGTTCCAAATTCCACTCTAAAATACTGATGTTCAGAGGTCGCTCGATACCTCTGAAGTAAGTTACTTTGCCCAAATGTGAAAAAAAAATCCACTAACCCCACCTCCCAACCCCGATATGTATTCCTACTCTACATCTCTCAAATCACACCAAATTTGAATGGAATCATTTATATAGAGGGGTCGCTCAACGATTATCTTCGGTTCATCAATGATTGAGCGATCCCCAAATAGAAATCGATTCCATTCAAATTTGGCGTGTTCTGAGAGATGTCGAGTGGAAATGATTATAGGGGGTGAGAGTCGGGGTGAGTGGAACTTATTTTTGTCGACATTTGGGCAAATTACCTCGGTTTGGAGGTATTGAGCGACCTCTAAACATCAATATTTTCGAGTAAAATTTGGAACACCTTCATGAATTTGGACCATAGACAAACTGAAAGGGTGAGAGACCTGAAATATCAAAATTTAAAAATCAGCTTCCTGGTGACTGCTCGATATTCGATCCCGTTGATCGACCTCTAAAAATTGTCCGATCACCTTCATCTTCGGAGGGATTCATTTCATTCGTAAAATCTTTCACTTTTCGGGTGAAAATCCAAATCGCAAGTTTGAGGTCGCGATGTTGGCATCCCTATCCCACATTGATACGCATAAAATCTGGACAATTGTTTTTCACGTTCAGAAAACTGTTTCGAAAAAAACAGGGTTAGGTTTTTTCGATATTTAAATTTAAAGCCTGTAATGGTTAACATCTCTTAAATGGTTCATAGCAGATCATTTATCGCGAATGTGGATATATTACTTCGTTTAAAACACTACACGTGTAATGTACTATGAAAATACTCTTCTTCATTGAGGTAGTATATCTTCTTGGAAGAATACGCAGATGTTTATTGTTGACTATTGTTGAACCCGCGGTTAAGAGCTATTTGTCCCACGTCTGTAACTCTAAGTTGACATGTTACAGTTTTGTCAAGTCCCACGAGAGAGCTTTGTATCCGGCTTGAACCGTCCCCTCGAAACAGTTGATGATTATTTTACACCTGTTTTTGTCGCCACTGTATCATGCCGTTGGGGGTTCCATCCGTTTTTCCGGCTCTAAGTCCTCTGAACCATGAATTCGTATTACCGCAAGATTCAACTTTCAGAAAATCACAGCTGATTCCCTAGTCACCAATTTGTTCTGCTCTAACCAAACAATATATATAGTATTGCTACTCGTCCGGTGAAACTCGTAAAATACATGACATGGTTTTACCTTTAACCATATCTGATTCTACGATATTCCCCGATGCATTCACAGCTTCGAGTAGTAAATTGCTCCCGTTTTCAGTGGTTGAAGATCCATATATGGATTCTATACGTGAAGCCATTCGATTACTGCGGCCCCCGTGATATGGGAACCATGGATATGAACTGACTTCAGTTTCGTCATCTCGGTCACAACGGGAGCTGAGAGGGTTCGCTCCTAGAGAAGTGGTCTCGCAAGCTCTAGCCTTAGTCAGTCATTTACTTTTTTATAATATGCCCGTAAGCTGCGACCGAGTCGAATCAGGTTTAGAGTGATCTCGGTTGAGCTAAACAAACCATATATGGTTCTGACAGCCGGTTAATTTCGCGCGTTCAGTTCGCACCCATAACACATGTGTACGCCTAATTCACCGCGATAATTTCTTCCCCCAGGATATCGAGACCAAGAGCCCCGGGCGTTCGTAGCGGACCGAGCCAAGCTACCCAAGTGCTCCCGAGCGAGTACCGGGATATGCCAACCCGACCCTTGACGCTGGAATAAATTGAGTGTCCCGTTGCAGCAGTCGAGGATGCTAGTCCCACGTTATTACTGGGAAACTGGGATCTGGGATGCCACCAAACCTACATGCTCTCACTTGCGGTCACGGAATACCACCACCTAAGTCGAGTCGAACAATTCCAAGCTCAACGACGTGACGGAGAAATTGACCGTGCAACACTATCCAATTTCGTATTTCCCAAATTTCAGAGCTTACCTTCAAGCTGTACTTCAAAGTCAGACAGATTGATTGATCCGCCCAAGTATAGCCGCTATTTTGCATAGTACCCTTGCCTTTATATGCTTACGGTGATTTTTCGGTATATTTATGGACCCTGGTTCAGAAGATAGAAGCACTTCCATATTCTTTTACGAGAAGCCTACGAAAACCTTGTTTACCTGTGTTATACGTACAGAAAATAGAACAGGGAACGACGATAGTAAATTCAATGCACCATAAAGTATGGAATTTCTGAATTTGAAGGAGCCTTCTTGATCTTGTGATTATGATCAATCTTACGAACTTCCTCTACCTCGAATAATACCGTGAATCACCACTCTCGGTATAATTTTGCATGCTCCATCCCAAATATGTATTCCTCTTTCAATAGAACAAGTTCTAGTAGTTTCCTGTAGCTATTCTAGCAGGAGAAAAAATAAATAAATTTGGTCAGATAAAATTACGTCTTGTCAGATCTGACAAGATCTCGAAATAGTCTCTTTCTATTATTAGGCCGGGTTTGAGCAGATATATTAAGATATGAACAGATATGGTCGGAATTTATTGGATCTATTCAGATCTCATACTTTTTCCCGGGTTAAGTGTTTGAAGATCAGGTACAGCTCGATTTTCTTCTACGAATCGACTTCATGTGTCGTTTTCTATTTTCTTGTGAATATTCGAAGCTCTTTAGCATTAATGTGATTCATGTTAAAGGTGTGCCTCCTTCCAAAATAATTGTAAGTCGCCAACATCGTCTTCAAAATTGAGTCACATTTCACGGTGCTTCACTCACTTCACCATATAAAACAGCATTTACCGTGCAAGAGATTGATGAAGCAAGAGATTGACGATACACGTAGTGGTTGGCACGTGTTTGTCACCCAACGAAGTGATATGAGACTATTTTTCCGTTTTGGAAGTTGAAGTTAATGTGGGCGGTTCGAGTCTGACATTAAAAGCGTTCCTATATAGTTCATCGTCTGTAGAATTTGCGGTATATCCACGATTTTTTTATTCCCACTTCTATCTGAGAGCGCTTCCATAAGTGTGTAAGCGAACGTTGAGCTCACCTCGAGATAGTTTGATGCAATTTTTGGTAAAATTCGAACTCCAGGATAATTCCACATGAATGATGTACGTTTGAATGAAATTAATCCGCAAACCACGAAGTTTCCAATTCCTACCAGAGGCTTCCCCTTGACGCCATGTCTCACTGCGTCTTTATGAAGTGTTGGGCGATCATCACGCTACAGTGATTTTTCCGGACAACCCATATTGCTCCAGTGTCACAGGTGCGCACCATCATGCACTTGGCTTGACAGCTGCAGTTCGTCCTAGCCTCCGTTACGGTTCGTCACAATTTCCATCGATACCCACACTACAGCTTGGCTGAATTAATTCATACGGTTACCTGATCCAGTCATCGTCTTAGTAACCACGCGGTCACAACTTTGGAAATAAATTTTGATTTGTTTGTGTCCACTATGTATTATGCTTGCATAATCGGCTGTCTCAGGCGTTATCAGCCGGTTATTTAAGCAAAATCCCGAGATACCCGGTCTTCCACGTGGCCGTAGTATCCAATAGGTTATAGTTTAGCCTAGTAGGTAGGGCGCGTGACTAATAGGGGTCCCGGATCGAGTCCCGAACAACACATCCGAAATTTTTCTCAGCCAAAGATAAAAACTATACGGATAAACATGCCGAAAAATGGAAAGCTTATTTGGACATTTGACTTTTTTACCTATCTGATTGACGAAAAATTACGTCAGAATAGTCGAAATTATTACCGATATAAGATTTCAAATGTCTCTGTGAAACCTCGGGCTCGAAATATGATATTTGGTTCGGTTCCAAATCTAGAGCACCAAAGCGGAACAAAGTTCACATCTCACGACTAGACGACGCAGTGAAGCAGGAAACGGAAAATGGTCAGACAGCCTGGCGACGACTTCACCACTTGTCTCCTCTTGCCGTTCTCTATCTGGATCTTTTTTAGTCTTCTTGTGTATACGGTATGTATACATATAATTATCACTACCACCGCCCACCATACCCGAGTGGGTATGTCCTCAGAAGCTATTTGAAGCTTGTCAGGGCGAGGGAGGAATGGTCAGTAACCTTCATTATACGTCTGCAGCCGACTGGCGTTCTATAGAAACATCCGCATTCGTACAGGGGGCGAGGAAAATACGTGTTATGAGTATAGAAGCTGACAAACCCTCTTTCATTTCGTACCCTTTTCTATTTCCGTAACTCCGTTTCCAAAGGGGAGCATTACTCGTATGAAACGGTGGCCAATATACGCACAAAAGGTAAACAAATAATTCATTACGAGTGAACAAAAGTAATATGCTATAGGTATTTTGCGAGCTTTCACACGGGATGAGCAATAGGTGAATGGCACAGACGGTGGGAGTTAATCGTGTCAATTAATCTTCGAGGAAAATAATATGAACACTGACACGTGAAGCAATTCCCTTCCGTCGGTACCCTTCCCTCGTTTTGACTCGCGTATGTTCTCCTCGCGCAATTTATACCACGCCAAGATTAACGGGGCGGGGTACGCGAAGCGAAATTTATTAGGATGGTAAAAAGTAAGTCCGAGAGATTGCCTCTCCACTCGGAAACATATCGTCAAAGTACCGATTCTGATTCTGAACACAGGAACTCATTGTTAATTGAGCTTTTACCATGTTCATTAGGTTTGCTGTGCCATTGGCAAATCATGATGAAATACGGCGGAAGAGCAAGGTGATGTTTTCTTCAGATAATAATAAGAGGTCAATATTATTACTACACCGGAAGTCCATTTTCGGTGTGTTCTCTAAAACAAAGACATTCGAGACTTTCTTTTCCCACACACCACACGAACATGAGTTTTATCAAGTTGCAGCTATGTTCCTCGCTATGTTCTATGTTTTTGGAGTTTTGGGATTTTCGTTACTGCACTGCCTGGTAACTAAAAACCGAAAGAGGACTTCCGGTGTAGTTATACACAAGACTTCCGTGTGTATCTTACACTATAAGACTGTAATACTATAGTCAGCTTAATATTGACCCTTCCTTATTTCCGGACGAAAAATTCACCTTGCTTTTTCAACGTATTTCGTGAAATGGAATGATCTATCGATTTCAGGAACCTACCAACCGGTTTTCACAACATCGCCATTCGACGTAGTTGGTTTGTGCAATCATAGGTATATCTAATAGACCCTATCGTACCAAACAGGCAACCAAACAAATTCGAAGCGAGAAAAGACGTCGGGTGTTATCCGGTATGTTGATTTATATTTCGAAGAAATGAACGAATTCGAGATTGGCACACTAAATACGAAGCCCTGGAAGATCTAAGTTGTTGGTTCGTTTCTGTATCCGGAAAAATTGGCACCATTGCAACAGCCTCTCGGCTTCACTGAAGGATCCCCGGGTCTTGGTTTTGGTAGTGTAACATGAAATATTGTACATGCCGTTACAAGAAGACACCACCTCCAACGAACTCTCAATAAATACATTTTTTCGGCACAGGCATTAAAAAGTCACTTTGAACCGTTAAGGGGAGGCTCTACTCGATTATGACCGACTTACCGACATTAAAGTGGGCGTGTCGCTTATTTCGATGAAAATTGAAGTCTATGGGCCTAAATCGCAAAAAAGGGCTCTGTCGCGGATCGCTACGTGCAATTCCGAACCTAAATATGTCAAAACCTTTTTGTTTTGTGCGGAAACAAAGTAATG
>JAFFZH010011004.1:0-54009 GCA_018420115.1 Euura saliciscinereae | reverse complement strand
AAAAAAAATGGGATGGCTCGGTATGAGGGCCTCGTCGAACAATTTAACTTTAGTCTCAGACATTTTTCGATATCATCAATAGTTTAGGTGCTATAGCTCTGTAACACTTTAGATGCCTCACCCTGTAGAAATTATATGTCAAACGATTAACATCGCAGCATATAATTGATTTCGTTAGCTGATGCGTGTTGTTCAGGAAGTTAACTTAGGTATTGTATGCTATGAAATTCCTGACAATGAATGCTTCAATTATTTCATTGAATGTTGAATTATCTCTAATGAAAATATTGAGGTATTTTTTCATCTGTGTAATACCTGTGTCCCTTCAAAGGCTGCATGGTCCACAATCGAACAGCAACATTTTGGCCTCGAATTTCTGTCACGCAAATAAAAAAAAAATTGTGGCTACTTGGAAATTTCAGTAAGTTATATGAGAACTTGATAAAAGTGTGAAGTAACATACGAACGTTCATACTTTCTAGTACTGCACACCCTCATATAGGCGTGGACCATGGCATGTGAACTACAGTCTGACATACAAAGAAGCACTACAATTGTTCGGTTGCCGCCTTTCAGGCGCTTGCACGCTAGTGATTGCATGTGACAATTTGTATTGGAAGCTCCCGAAATTTCTCAAGAGTCAGTTTTCAATGTCTCTGTAGTGTTTAAATTTAACAAACACGCGTTTCGTACCGATAGGTATTCATCCCGTGTCCAACACAGAACGTATCTTAATTCCGTCTCCATTTGGAACTTGTTCAATAAACCACCCATTTCTTACACATCTGTTATTGTTTGCCTCTTACGGCTTTCACAATCAGTCGCCAATGGAATAGTCTATTGCAATAAATGAATATTATTCATTATATTGTATTATTGTACAAAAGTGTTCTTTTAGCCGATGTGCAAAACGTGTACTACCTTTGTCATACGTAGATCGTCGTCTGTCTAAATATTATGAGTATGAAGTTGATAGCGTGAATCCCGAAAGGCCAAGACGTCCTCCAGAACCCCAGAGATACGTCATGTACAAGTGGCGAGATACATCTGAGACAATTTCCTTGTTGGGTAATTCTTTGTACGAGTAACTGATGTCTGAAGATGGAAGAGTATAAGAAGCAGTGCAGTCCCTCAGTCTAGTATGTAAAAACGATTCATTACCATCTGTCTGGCTGTTCTTTGTCCGCGAATAAAGTTTACAACCAAGGGTCTGGGAATGGATGTCGCGTGTGCCTACTCCGCTCTGCGGGCCGCACTAACTTACGGATCAGAACTGAGCTTTGTCGTGTTTTTCCAAATTTTGATATCCCTTTTACGGCCAGATATCGTCGACGAAGCAAACAGAGTGGGGATTGTTCTACCGCAAGATATTCACCAGAGATACGACTTTATCGTGATCGGGGGCGGATCTGCGGGATCCGTTGTTGCCAACAGGTTAACCGAGAATAAGAAGTGGACGGTTTTACTTTTGGAGGCTGGCGGTGACGAGCCACTTATCGCTGACGTACCTGGACTGAGTATCATTGTTCAAAAGACCGATTTCGACTGGCAATTCAAAACTGAACCTTCGTCAAAGTATTGCCTCGGCATGAACAATAATCAGTGTTTATTCCCGAGAGGTAAGGCACTTGGCGGCTGCAGCATGCACAATGGTATGATGTACATTCGTGGAAACCGAAGGGACTATGATCGATGGAAGGATATGGGAAATCCCGGATGGGGATACGACGATGTTCTGCCGTATTTCAAAAAGTCCGAGAACATGACGATTCCTGGCCTTCGAGATTCACACTATCACGGAACGGGTGGTTATCTCACAATTGAACACTTCAAATACCAGTCTCCGTTGACAACTCGATTCCTGGATTCCGCTCGATACATTGGCTATAATATAGTGGATGTTAACGGCAGGTCACAGATGGGATTCGTGCTACCACAGGCCACGTTGAGAGATGGTCTAAGATGCAGCACGGCTAAAGCTTTTCTACGTTCAGCATCCCACAGGAAGAATCTGTTCGTCAGCACACACTCTATGGTGGATAAAATTCTCGTTAATGAATTCACGAAAACGGCTTACGGCGTCGAGTTCCGCCGAGGGGGAGAGAAGTACGTTGTCTATGCTGGCAAAGAAGTGATATTGTCAGCGGGCGCTGTACAATCACCGCAGATACTAATGCTCTCAGGAATCGGGCCCAAAAAGCACCTCGAACAGTTAGGGATTCCAGTTAAACATGCCAGTCCCGGTGTCGGACAGAATTTCCAGGATCACGTTGTCCTCGGTGGACTCACGTTCGTAATTGATCTGCCCTTGGAAAGACCGGTTGCTCCAAATACATCAGAAGCCTCCGAAGGCTCAGGCATTATTACGACACCCTTAGCGAAAGAGTTCTTGGAGGAAGGCAACGGTCCGCTATACGGTTCACCCGCCCCAGTTCTGGGATTCGTTAATAGCAAGTAAATACTTCTGTAGTCTTAGCAACCGAATTACACGGTGGTACGATTTCCTTTTTTTTTCGTTGCAGATATGCCAATCGTAATATCGATTATCCGGATCTTGAGTTGTTGTTTGGGGATGCCACTAACACTGCAATCGGTGGGTTCATGACTGAACAATACTTTGGGGTCAAAGACGATTTATCTGCAAGTCTGACCGAGAACATTCTGGGCAATTCGTCCTACAGCATATCAGTAATACTTATTCACCCGAAAAGTAGAGGTTACATCAAGCTAAGAGACACTAATCCCGATCACCATCCAGTCATAGTACCGAATTACTTCGGTAACCCACATGACTTGGATGTATTGGTAGGAGTTACGTTTCTCTATTTCTATTGACAATGTAAACAGACATTGATGTTGATTGAGATTCCGATTCCTTTAGGCAAACGGAGCCATGATAGCCTACAACATTAGCCAGACTCCAGCTTGGAAAGGTTTCAACCCACGCCCCAATCCTAACGTACTTCCTGCTTGTGCACATCTCAATTACCCCTCCGAGGCCTATTTCCGGTGCCATGCACGATACATTACAATAACCGGAGCCCACTACTGTGGTACTTGCAAAATGGGTCCGGCAGATGATGCCATGGCCGTGGTGGACTCACGTCTCAGGGTGTACGGTGTGAAAGGTCTTCGGGTGGTAGATGCCTCTGTCATGCCAAATATTGTATCCGGTAACACCAACGCTCCGACGATCATGATCGCTGAAAAAGCGGCAGACCTCATCAAGAAGGATTTCAGCCGGTGGTAAAGAACCGATGGATCGAGGAAATTTTGAAGATTTTATCACGGCAGTGGCCAAGCAGTCTCAGCAAGAGTAGAATGTCGAGAGTTTGACAACGCGTTTCATCATGAATAAAAGAGGAAAATTAAGAATTTTTGGAGTGCTCTTATCCCAGAACCTGACCGTTAGACATCCTATAATTGTTGTATGGTAAAAAATATAAATCTATAAAGATCTCGAGTGTAACGCATGCATCCGAGTCATTGCAAATGTCCCCTGTTCTACATTTTTGTGTGCATTATGTTTTGATGATTTCGTTCCGTTGCATTTGGATTTGGTAAATTTGGATCATTTGCAATGAAGTTTTCAACAAAATTTCTGGATATATTTTTAGATATTTATTGTTCACCATTATGTTCTTGCTGTACAAAATCGCGAACTTTACGTTTACTTTCCGCAATAATTTCTCAACTGTTACGAAACCGTTGGGCCTAACCCAGCCCTGCTCAACCAGCGTAACACTTTTCGTGTTACGCATTTTCGTGACATTGGCTATCTAGACCCCTTTACTGAACCAGTAGTGCACTATTACCCCGAAAACGTGAGCATTTACGATGCTAATATATTGACTAGTATGAATGTAAATATTTTCAAGTGTTGCACAGCGTTATAGGAGTGGACTGTGTAAATATACTGTACCACTGTACCACGTCAAAATTGGACATATGATCAGCTGCCGCCTTTCAGGCACTTGCACTCTGGATATTGATTGGATATCACAATTTGTGTGGAAAGCTCTCGAAAATTTCTCGAGTGTCAAATTTTAATGTCCGTGCAGTGTATCATTAAAGTTCTACAATCGAACGATTCGTATTGACACTCAGGGCCGGCGATCCCCCTATGGTTTCGGTGGAGTACTCCATACCTCAGAATTAAGCAGGTATGGAATTCCATACCTCAGAATCTTGGCTCACTTTCCATAAAAATAAAATGTCTAAATTTTTTGGAGTGAAGACTCACTCCATTGGAGTGAAAATTCACTCCTGCGATACTGAAAACAGCGCAAATCCAAAAGAGTGAATATTCACTCCAATAGAGTGATTATTCACTCTAAGCGAGTGAAATGTCAATCTTCTTTGGAGCGATTTGGTCAATCACATCGCTTGGAGTGAAAAATTTCACTCTAATGGAGTGGAAAAGTCACTCCATTCATTGGAGTTGCGCTGTTTTCACTCCAAAAGATTTAGAGAGATACAAGTGGACGTGCCAACCAATCGCCACGAAAATACATTATTCTACAGATTAGACCCCGTTCGGACACAATCATTATCGGACACAAAATAATAAACCTGCATTATCGGACACATTTCTTTTCGGACTCATTCAGATCGGACACATTTTCTTTCGGAGACATCCGGATCGGACACATCATAAATATTACCTAATTTAATAAAAATCAAATTGGACACATCCGGATCAGACACGAGATAGATAGTGATTATATATTCGCGTGTCTAACGGCATAAGGACGTAAGCGCCATTATACGACTTTTTGCTGTTCGTAACGGGAAAAGGTCATATTTTTTTTGTATTTGGGATAAAAACCCGAAGATTCGTTCATAAACGTCGAAATTTAATATTGGGTCAATTAAAAGCAGAAGGTCGTAACCACCAATTTTTTTTTTTTTTTTTCAATTGGCGCTTACGTCCTTCTGCTTTCACCTTGGTTTTTTTTTCTATGAATTTTCGAAACGTTGTCGATTTCGATTCTTCTTTGCGCTTCACGAGTTTTTATAACTACTTGCAAAAATCATGACGAATAAAAAAAAAGAACTGGCGCTTACGACCTTCTGCTTTTATCTAAGTATTTTGTTTCATGAATTTTTGAAACGGTCGTTTTTCCAATTTATATTTGTGTTTTTCGAGTTTTGACGGCTATTTGGAAAAATCATTAAAAATCATGAAACAAAAAATAATACGACGTTTTGCCTTTACGTTGTTTTTTATTGTAATGCAAGAACGACGTATTCGTCAAACTTACAACCTTTTGCACTTACATTTTTCGATCTCGTAATTTCAATTGATCTGTACGTTTTGACCGTTTTCAGAGCGAATGACGTGAAAAAAAAATATTATACGACCTTTTGCCACCAAAATCGCGTTTTTGGCGCTCACGACCTGATGCCATTAGACACGCGATATATAAATGAAACTATCGAGTATTTTTGTGACGCGCCTCATTTTGGTCCCAAGACACGATATTTTCAGTAGATATGCTGGGTCCGGGGGTCCGGGGTAACGAAAAACGATCCCTCTAGCCAAAATTATGCAATTGTAAACTCGACTTAGCCAAAATATGTCGGAAAAATTTGACATTTGAGACATTTGAGGATCACGCCAGGATAAAACCCCTGTCATCAAAATGATCGATTTATTCAATTTCACTTTGTTGACAGTCACCGAAATGACCAGGTGTCATCAAAGTGCGATCCGGATGTGTCCGACCTGATTTTTGTTAGAATAATATTTATCTTGTGTCCGATCTGAAAGTGTCCGAAAAAAATGTGTCCGATAATGCAGGTTTATTATTTTGTGTCTGATAATGATTGTGTCCGATCCAGATGTGTCCGAACGGGCCTCTCCCATTCTACAACTTTGTTCCATATCCTGTTTGTTATCAGTTATGTATTCCAAAGAATTCCGCGCAAAACACTGCGAGCGATTAAACCGCAGTTTACTACTTTGCACAGCAGTTCCTATCTGCACGTTCATGTGCATCTCAGGTGGCGTCGGAGTGACTTTTAATGCCCTTTCCTTGATAAATATTTTTTACGGCACAGGCATTAAAACGGCACTTTACGGCACGAAAAGAGACGTTTCGAACAATCGATTTTCGGACAAAAAAATTCGTCTTGCCCTTCGTTCACTCTTTTTACGTCACTGATATCAATTTCACATCAATCGAATTTGTTTTGGCTGCTTGAGTAGGGTTTGAAAATTCCAAGTGTAAAATGTCGCTATCTCTCTCGCATTCACGCGCCTTGCATTTCCCTTTAAGGTGTAACGCAAGCTGTTTCCGAGTGCGTCTCTCTCGCTCCCGCAGTGCGGCCTATGGCGCTATCTCTCTCGCACTCACGCACCTCTCATTTCCTCTTAAGGTGATACGAAAGCTGTTTCCGAGTGCGTCTCTCTCGCTCCCGCGGTGCGGCCTATGGCGCTATCTCTCTCGCACTCATGCACCTTAAGTGACCTCGATATTATTTACACTTGGAATTTTCAAACGCTATTTTCTCAGCCAAAACAGATTCGATTGATGTGAAATTGATATCAGTGACGTAGAAAAACTTAATGAAGGGCCTTCCAATTGTGGATTTTCGAATATTGAAAGACATAATCAGAATTTTGTGTAACAATATTGTTCTGTAACCCAAGGAGGTGCTGCCCCTCGTGGAGAGAGGCAGCACTTCCTTGGATGACAGAACAGTATTATTAAAAAACTGTTATTACGTCTCGATTTTCGAAAATCCACGATTGGCAGGCTCTTCATTAAGTTTTTCTACGTCACTGATATCAATTTCACATCAATCGAATGTGTTTTGGCTGAGAAAATAGCGTTTGAAAATTCCAAGTGTAACGAGGTCACGTGACTTTCATTTCACCTAATAAATCGCACTATTTGAACGTTACTTCAAACCAAGTAAATTCAACGTTCAAACTGAGCGCCTCGGCGTATGCGCAAATAAAACATTACTCAGTAAAAATATCATCTTTATCGGTAAGGTAATCTTCAGCTATTTTCACAATCTCCCGTCTTCCTTTTCACCGCCAGAGCGCTCTACCAGCTGATCACAGCGCCATCTATCGCTACTCAATAGCACTACGACTATGAAACAGCGAAGGCGTCAAGCGTCGAACGCGGAGAGGCTGAGCCGTGGCCTGAACCTGAGATGTCGCTAGTGTCGCTGGGGGTCTGGTCGGGCTATCGATAGTGGCCATGACGGCGCGTCAGTTCACAGACGGCCTCCGTTCTGTTTGATGTGTAGTCAAGGCGAAGTGGTTGTGTTGGATTTAGGGGGGTAAAAAGAGTCTGGTAGTAGAAAAAAAACCGTATATTCATTATCGTTTATAAATTGATTCTATTTAAACAAAGTTTCAAACCACTCAGTGATCATGAGGGATGTTATCAAGTGCGAGATCGGTTAGATAGTGAACCAACCAAAGTGTACAAGTGGATTTTATAAAGCTCCTGTCCCAAACGGTGAGAACATACACATTTTTTTTCAATCCTCTTCCACCTCGACTCCCGAGGCTACATCAGCATAGAAAATATGAAGTCGATAATATTTAACGTTTTAAAAACTGATCGTACTTCTCTAAACGCTCGGATCTAACGAGACGCTGTTCATCAACGATCTCAAACAACAAACTCCAATCGGACTATCGGTCAAGTTATAAATCACAACTGCTGATTATTCTTAGGTTATAAATCGGAGGACTGCCTGGAATTATTCTGCTATCGTGTTGCTTGGTTCCAGCCGTCAGGGACAGCTGTTTTGATTCATATTCAAACAATCATTTTTTTTTCAATCTCGCGATTTTCGTAGGGTAAAAACAGGCTCGAGGTGCAGCTGGAGGTTTTTTAATAGTTGATGACGGTTATATGTAATTATTGAAAATCTAATTGTCTTGAAATTGATTTTATCGTTTTCATTCACATTATTATTATTATGATGCTTGAATCAAATCAAATCATTTTTTCCCTGTTTTTGAATATAAAAAATGTATTGAGATGAAAATTAGACTGTCAAAAAATAGAAATAGAAAGAACGGATATTTTGAAACTTTATTATTTTGTTTTGCGAGCAGCAGAATTAATCGTAAGCTTCATTGAAGTTTTTGTAAAATACACGCTCTTGAAAAACGGGTTTTCGAATTGTCACTTGGAAGATGACAAAAAAGAACCCAGCTTTCGATAGAATGTCTATTTCTTTTTGTTATTTCGGAGTGATTGCATTTTTTCTTTTTCAATTCCAGATCGACTAATGTTTCAATTAAAAATTCTAAACTTTAGGAATTTCAATTTTTTTCAGAGTTATTACAGCCCTGAAGATACCGGAAAAAAGTCAGACAAATTTACTGTCACTGTAAGTCAGACAGATGGACTGTTTTCTCACAGTCACAAAGCATTTCTTTCAAATTCAAGATAGTTGAAAAAAAACCTGTAATTTGAACAATTAAAAACTGATCGACAATTAATAATTTTTTTTCTGTTCATCAAGATTTTTAGTTCTTGAAACTGGTAATTTTACTCGCTCGCTCGGTTTGCAATTTTTTTTTTTCATTATTTTAATGACCATCACAAAAGATACCATAGCCTGATATCCAGAGTGGATTTTCTGTTGTTTGAATGCCTTCATAAACATTATTGAATTGAATGTTCAATGGCATCTATCACTCACGTTTGTTCAATCCAATAGTATATTGTGCAACTCGTGGGCAAAAAACTTTTTTCGATTGAAGGATTAAATTTTTTTATTTCCTTAAGTTTGAAGTCTGGAATCACATTGAAATTTGAAATAAATACTATAAACCATTCGAGACTTGTATGAAAAAGGGAAAAGTTTCCTGTGGAAAATCTGAAAAATTTCAGTTATTTCTCAACTTCAACTTTGAAACAAAACCGATTTTTTGTTTGTTTTTTTTTCACTAGAAATTGAGTCAGAGAAAATATGAAATGTGATTTCAACTAGGTAAACATGTGAAAGAGAAAAACAACTAAATATAAATCATAATTATAAATTTCCTTAATTATAGAAATTATATGCTGCAATAAAAAATATTTAAATAATTTATTTATAATTAATAATTAAAAATATTCCCCAATGATTTTTATTTATTTTTTCAATACATTTTATATTTATCAATATTTCTTTTACTTATTATTTTTAATATTCGAAAATTGGTCAACCCCTTCAGGTTTCATCAACGTTTTAAAAATCAATTTTTTTTGTATTTCATTTTTATTTTTCTACTTTCCTCGCCTTGCATAATAATTACAAGATATAAATCTTATCGATTATGAGTCTGTAATATGAAATGACACACGATATAGAATCAGAAACTGTCAAAAGTATATGTGACAATATTATTAAAAACCTGCGAATTAAATTTTTTTTTCATTTTTTTTTCCTGAGTTTTGTATTGTAACGAAACAACAACGTCGAGAGATATAGCTACTTTATACGTAACGTGACATCACGAATGCAGAAACTGTGTACCACGCACTATCATTAATTTTTTTTTCTTCTCTATTTTCTACCTTTTATAATACCTACGTAACACTTATTAGTTATAATTATTGTGCATGAAATTGTTTGGGTAGATTATGCAATTAGAAAAGATACACTAGAGGTGCTTCGGACAAAAACTTACCTCTCTCGGTGTCCTCCTTACTTCCGTCACTACGCTAATCGTTTGCCAATATTGAGTTGCTGGTAAAAAAAAAAACAACGAACAAAAAAGAACAAAAAAAAAATGAAGAGTTGGTTGAATAAAAAATCGCCAGGACGCTTCCTGACCTAATTTTTTATTCTCAAGATTCAAACTCCGAAGTTCATAATTTCCTGATTATGTTTTTAAATTTCTACAAAATTACGCAAATTCGAATAAAACACCAGAGGGAATATAATTACCGTTTTCTCTTTTAACGATCTTGTAATAATTTATAACAATTAAACACACCACGCTAATAGAGACTGCAAAATCGACGAGGATAATTAATAACAGACGGTTACAATAGCGGAAGATTTTTTTTCCTCTAATTTCGCACCAGCTCTTTAGATATTATAAATAATATCTGAATAATTTTTTATGAATTTTATGAGTTTTATGAATAATTGTAATTTTATGAGCTTTCAGAACCAAATTTGATCTACATAATGAATCTTTTTTTCTAAACTCATATTACCTTGATTTAAGAATTATTATTGATAATTTGTCTCGTAATTTGTCGAAGGTAAAAAAGAAATGAAAAAATTCAGGACATACAAGAATTTATTAACGTCGATTGAATCGATAACTTTTGACGATTCTAATTTTTTTCTGACGATAAGCGCACTGCCGACTTTCAGCTTCGGTATGATTCATCACAGTACCTCGTTTTTTTTTCATTGAATAACTAGAATAACAGTTCGGAATTACGTATTCGTATTACTAGCTGCTAAAAACAATCGACTCGGTTCCTCGCGATTGGCAATTTTGATAGACACAAATTATATCTTATCGGATGATAATTATCGTTGTTATAAAATACTTCGGAAATATTAGATAAAAGTATAACACTTCCGGTTTTAATCGAGGAATAATTTGTTGGAGTTTTTTCGATTCGATCAACCGAGCGACTTTTTTTTCATTCAATTCCTGGAGATAATAGTATATTGTGTGATAAGTGCGGAAAGAAGGCGATATCCGATGAGTGTGAAGTTTGCAACACGAGCGAAGGCGAGCAGCCAGCATTCATACGAGTCTAGTGTCGTTCACTCACGAGCCGCAGGCGAGTGCGGGATGACACGAGACGAGTGTGAATGCTGTGCGAGCCGAGCGAGTGATTCAAACTTCACACGAGGCAGATGTCGCCTATCCGCACTTATCGCACACCATATTTTTTATAACTCCTGCGGGAAAGCTTGATTTGAGATGCAGACGAATAATATCTGACAGCTGAGCAAATGGCCGACCATAACCAACCCGAAGTTAGGCGATAATCTAGGTTGACACATCGCTGCCGCCTGGGGGCGCCACGTCGCGGACGCTTGGACGTCGCCACCGACCGATGGCGCTACTGAACGACTGACTTATTTCAAAGTGCGCGTGCGTGATAGTGGAGAAACGTAGATTGCTTGAAGTGCGCATGCCTGTTAGTGAAATATTGACGATAATGCACGATGTGCGCATGCCTGTTAGTGAAATAATGACGATAATGCACGATTGCGCCTGCGCGATAGTGAAGAAATATTACGTTTTTTCACTCATCTGAAAAGGGGCCCTTTCCAAACCAGACACAGGCATCGAAAATCAAGCTTTCCACGCAGGTGTTATAAAAAAATTTATATTTGTAATAATAATTGCGGTGTAATATTTTACTCTCAGAATTTTGCTAAATTTGGATGTAATATTTGATTTTAATTAATTTTTCAAAGACTGACGTTATCATTCTAGTCGAATCATTAATCATATCGAGAATTACACATATGTTCAGAGGAAACTAGTAAACCAGCAAGAATTTAGCGCTCTGTGGTTTCTATAGATATGAAACCGCTGATTGTTTCACATAGGGAAAAATAAGTATTGTCGCGGTTAATTTAATTTCAAAAAATTCTTTGAACTATTTATAAATATCGTATAAACGGTTGGTGAGTGTAATTAAAATTCAAATACTTATTAATAATTCACATTGAATTTTGAAATGAAGAGAGAACAAATTTGCTAGTGAACAATTTTCACTTCTCATTATAACAATATAGTATACTTGAATCCAATTATTATGAATATATTTGTGTACTTGAATATATGTATGATGATATGAAATCACAATGGAAAAATCTATTCCTAGTATGATTCTTCAACGATATGATAATATCCGAAGTATATATGTATATACGAAAAGAGAATAATACTCGGAATTATACATAACGAAAATAACAATATTATATTTTTGCAACGTTGCTTCCGTATACCTATATATAGATAATTATAATATTGCGAGACATCTGAGTGCAGGAAGTAAATGGAAGGCCTGATCTGAGCTTTACACTTCCGTGATGTATTAAAAATCCTCCCCCCCCCCCCCCTCCTTCTCTCTCTTATTAATCATTTACTAAATTATTAATGTTTTAAAAACTTATTTGGATAGTTCAATCAATTTTCTCCATGTTTGTTATATCATCATAATATGCATTTTCTTTTACAATTTCAGCATCTGCCGTAAGCATGACGTGGATAAGGGACTATAATCAACGAAACAAATAGGTTGTTACGATTTACGAGTAAACACGAATTACACGTGATAAATAATTTTGATTAAAAAAAAATATTAAAACAAAAGAAAAAAGCGTTTGATATATATATGTGTATACAAAAATGACTTGTATAAAAAACGATTGTGCGTTTATCTCACGAATTATAACGCACTAATTTCAACTTTTGTTAATTGTTGGAAAAAACAAAATTGATCTAAAAAAATAAATAAATAAGAATACTAATAATTGAAATCTGACAATAAATTCATCACTGCGATAATTTATCGTAAGTTAAGGTAATATAATTGTGTGAAATTAATACTATAAATTTGGAAGCTCGGGATTATTGACCTCGTATTTTTACTTCCGTAAATTTGTTTTATTAAAAAAAAAAACCACGTAAAGCGAAAAAAAGAAGAAGAAAAAGAATTTGATAAATTAATCGAATAACCGCAATAAGAAGACTCTCTGTGCGCGTTCAACAAGTTCAATATCGAACGATAAGGTGTTCAGTTGGAAGTGACATGGCATTCATGATGAAAAAGAAGAAATATAAATTCTCCGTTGAAGTCGGATTGGAGGAACTGACCGCGGTTCCGTTTGTCAGCGCCGTTCTTTTCGCCAAACTTCGTCTTCTCGACGGTGGTTCATTCGTCGATCACTCAACGAGGTGAGAATCAAAATAAAAAACTATATTACACAAATTTTATTATTTTTTACTTTTTTTTTATCAATAGTAGAAAAAACAAAATGATCATAGATTTCTTTGTTTTCGTTTTATTTCATTCTGCAATATTTTTTTTCCTTCATGTTTTCTACTCGTTCAAAGAAATTTGATCATCTTTCTATCTGATTGTCAGTTTTATATTGGGAGGAATTGAATTACCGTATGATTCAATTCGGAGTATGAAATAATCGAGCAAATCAAGAGACTCGGTAGAGTCTCGAGCCAAGTACATTAAAAAAAAAATTTTTTACGCGTTTTATATACATTATTGCCGCTCTCAGCAGTCAAGGTATCGAGGTCCATATGAACCGTCGTTTAATATTTTTTGTTTGGTATGTTTATTATAACCGTTAATTTAATCAGAGTTAACTGTTCCATGAGTGGGACATTCACGCGGACGACTACGTAACCCATAGGCATATAGTAATCATATGGTACTCAGGTATCATAAGTTTGTATAGAATTTTGCATCATACGCCATAATGTATCATTTTTATCATTATTTTTTTTTATCTTCAAAAAACAAGTCATCAAACTATGAATCTGTTTAAAAACGGTTCTTCAAAATTTTGATAAAAGTCAACTCCATATATGTTTCACTGAATTCGCAAGGAAAACAAAATAGTATATTGTGTTACTAGTGCGAAAAGTGGCCGATATACGTCAAGTGTAAAGTTACGTGTGAAACTTTCCGCACTAGGGCTTCACTTTTCAAGCAGGTGTTAAAAAAATAGTACATTGTGTATCAAGGGCGCAAAGAACTATTTTTCGAGTGTGAAATTTGCAGCACGAGCCGAAGGCGAGTATGCTGCAATCACACTCGCCAAAATAGCCTTGTGTCCGTGATGCACACGATTTTTTTCTCAACACCTGGTCTGCAAAACGGCACTTTGCGCCCGAGGGCAGGAAAATAGTCTCTTTCGCCCGCTTTTAGCGGGCGCAAAGGACTTTTCCGCCCGAGGGCCGAAAAGATCTGTTTTGCGCCCGCTCAAGAGGTATGAAAAGTGGCATTTTGCGACCGGGCGTGAGAAAAAGACAGTTTTCTGTTTATAGAAAAAAATTACCCTTATTTTCGTATCTGTCTGGTTTTGATGTTTTTTTTTTCATTCAATGTAAAACAGATTTTTATTTACTGTTGAAGGCACCGAAAATCGTAATGTGACTAATGATCAAGAAAAGATGGGATGCTTGTGAGTAGGAAATATAATTTGCAACTGTCGTCGTACAATCTTAGAAACATATTAATTACAGTTTGACGAACGAAGTTCCTGCGGTAGCCGGTAGTTAGTTCTGCCTCGGTATACGCACATAACACGGTTCATGCATATACTATACTACAATGGGTATACCTACTCGTCGTTTGTATATTAAACAGTCGGTCTATATGTAAAAGCTTGTGTGTGTGTGTGTGTGTGGTTGTGCAGTAAGTTTATGTGAAAAATTCATACAGCATATAACGTACATGTAATGTAACGTATGTTATGTCCGCGCTCGTAACACATAGAGACGAGTTGGTCGAGGGTTTTAGTTATTGTTATAACTGGCCATAGCCGGTAGTACAGGTTACATACGTTGGTCTATAGTAGTCTATGTATACTTCTATAGACTCTATGGATTCATAAATCTTGAAGTAGCTGTTTTAGAGTCGTTGGACTTATGGGTTATGTACCTACTCGCCTTGTCTTGGCGTAAACCGGATTATAGTAGCCGTTAATCGCGGAACAAGTGGGCAGTTGATAAGATGCGATTCGGTTTAAACAATTTTTTTTTCAAGAAATATCCGGAAAAATTAATAGAACCAGTTAAATTTGACACATTGAAGATTCATTACACATGTAGAAAAAGTTTATCATGGATTTGGAAGGATGTCAAAATTTTTCAAGGTCTCAAGAAATCTCTGTAATAATAAATCTGCTCTTCGAAATGTGGTATTGCATCCTGTGTATAAAATAATATCGAAATTGAGCCTGTATCACTTTCTCTGATGAAGAAAAAAAATTACATGATACAGAAGAAAAAAGTGTCTCTCATAGAAATGTTATTAGTTTTGGGAGTGAATAGATCCGCTCAATATCGCTGTTGATGATATTGAAAGCTGATTAAGGAGCAATTACATTATAATTCAATTAATTTCTAGTACACGCGAAATCGGGTTAAGTTTGTACCAAGCCGGGGTGGATCGATCTCTGGTTACATCGGAAATTCAATACCAGTTAGGACGTTTATCTTGTGCTGCTAATCGTTAAAACACTGGTAAGTTAAGTGTATGAGAGCTCTGAAGTTAGTATCTCTCGTGCGGGTAACGCAGGCTTAGTTCCGCTGTTAGATAGCTACCAATTGGTAATTAAGCACGTGGCAACGACGGACGTTAAGGCAAGTTTATTCTGGCTCACTCCTACATACAAGATTGAATCAAGTATTACTTCTTTCTTTCGTTTTCTTCAAGACGCTGGAGATAAGAAAACAAACAAACAAAAAACGAAGAGTAAGAGTTTCTCTCATATCTCGTCAGCTGTTTTCCACGAAATAAATATTTTCGTTGGTATATAGGTAAAACAAGGCTGTTACTCTAACCGTTAAAGCTTCGCTATAACGCTACGCATGAGGTTGGCTTTGAGCCAGACATAGTTGAATTTCATTTTTTCATTGTAAATCAGAGTCAGGAAATAGGTTCGACATTCCACTATAGGTTTAACACGTTGTTATACATCTTTGATCACTTTTTGACGGTTCAATACTAACGATGCTAAATTTGGTTGGCATTATCATTTTTCTTTTTTCTCTAAACGTTGATTCATTGATTCTAATTATGATCAAGAACATGCAGTTTTAACACGGAGATTCGAGTCTTCCGCGTGAGGTTTGTGAAAGTCCGAAGACATACTGAAGAAAAATGTCTGCGGTCATTGTTATGAGCATTAAAAAGCATAATAAGTTTCATGTAGAAGATAATGAACAATGTCCTGTGTCTGGTTGATCCCTGTACATATACCACGTGAACCGTTCAACGCGCGGAGGATCTGACACCACTTCACATATGATGATGAGGAAACGCCTGATTTGCTTCATATTATTAGTTTGCTCGGTCATAGAGAGAAGGGTTACTACAATAAACTTTCATCGCTAACGGTACAGAATCATAATTATACCCCCATGGATCGAGGGGATGTTCAATTCAACGTTCGTTAGATGCAATAGTAGCTAGACATTTCTGATTAGATTCGTCGATCTGATCGGTTATAAAATGTCATTTTTTCGAAATTATGAAACGACTGAAGATCCCCGCGAGATGTTAAATCGTGGTTAATTTCATTGGAAACTATAACCCAGGGGATCATGGTAGCGTCCTTCTTGAGAAATTTTCGTCATTTGAAGCCAAGTTCGTATAATAATGGCATGGTAGTACCGCTCCTATAGGGGGAGTTTAGTATCCCACTGACAATGAGTTCCATTCCTTCCTTCCTTCGCGTAAATAGCCCATTGATCTCAAGGACGACCAGGTGGCAAGGTAAAATCAGCTCAGACCCAACCCATACCAATGTTTATTCCACTATTAGGTGTACGTAGATCGTAGAATTATCCATGTGTATGTACTGCGTACCACACGGCTTCTCTCGAACAGTCGTCGTCCTTCGACCGGGGAAAACGAAGAGGAATATTTCGACGACGAGTAGGGGAAACCGCGCTTATTATTCACTGGGGTTCCAGACATCAGAAATGTATACCAAAATGTTTTCAACATTATATTTCGTTATGAGGCTGGGTGTTTTCTTTCAGAATTTTTAATCTTGTGGAATTCTTCAATCTCATATATAGCTTTCAGTATATTTCCTTCGTAATCGTACAACCCCTTCATCACCATTAATTATATTTGTTGGATCGTTTTTAGTGGCGGCCAGTGATGCAAAAATGCACCATGGCTGATGTTTGCTGAGCATTAAACTCATCGAAATGTTGATATGGTCAGTTGCAAACGGATGTAGAGAAAAGACCCGTTAAAGGATAAGGATTGACTAGTACCTACATCATGGATTCTATGTTTGAATCCTTTTAATCCTCTTGTCGGTGATTGTTTCATGGGTTTAAACCGTGTATTGCATGTCGAGACTATAGCTTCAGAGATTATATTACGAAGCTAACAACGGAAATCGTTGTTTAACCCGAGTTTATTATTACGCTGTTGTATTTTAATTGGTTTGTGGACTCATTTTGAGTGATTAGTCAAGGGAAACAAAACACCGAGATATAATATACAATGCACGGATGATATGATTACGGAGAGAAGAGAAGAGAAGAGAACAGGGAGCCGTTAGTCGTCAGTTTTTAAGCAACCGACATTCGACACCCGTTAAACTACACGTACCATCATACTTCCTGAATTATACACGTACAGTACGTGCATGTCTATAGTTATGTATACGTGGACGCAATACAGTATTATATATATATGTGTATAATACATACTACCAACAACGCACACGTCGCGGGTTCTGGACCAACTTCGAAATTAATTTTAACCGTACTTTTTGGACGTGTGGTGATCATCGTCATATAACGTTTCGGTCGTTAAAGGGCGACAGCTGACTTCCGCTTTCCATATTTGGGAAGAAAAATCAAGGAACCCTTTTGAAACACGTATATAAAACTTCCAAACGCTTTTGGCATTTTTTTTTTTTTTTTCAAACTTATTGTCCCCTTTTTGATTAGCAAAAATGACCTTTTATTCGCGAATATAATACTAATATGACACTTATTCTCCGTTGTTGTTCTTGTGGATTGAAACAATCGAGTTGAATAATGTTATCGTTTAATCTGTACTTTTTTTTTCTTGTTCTATATGATCGGTTATCCGCTTATCGTTTTTTGGATTCCCCTGCAGTAATCGTAAAAATGATGATGCCATCATATGTACACTTGAAAAAATTATCTTTGTAGACTGTTTGTTTTATTTTTTTTTCCTTATTTCGTCTTGGTCGCGACAATCCATTACACACATGTCTGATTCCGTGTATAAAATAATATAATCAGTGAATCATTCGAAAGGTATCTAGATACAGATATATACAGGTATTTTTTGGTACTCCCCGTTATCTCTACTTCATAATATCAATGTCGGATCAATTATCGTCAGTGTCAACAATAATGTGACAATAATAATGATTCTCAGCCCACATTTTGACAATTTGGGTTTTTTAATTAACGGGCCTTGACCTCACCAACGGTCAAGGCAATGTCAATGGTCTTTCTCATGTCTGCTGTCTGAACACTTCAATTGTCTGACTGATGAACCGTCTTCTTTTTTATTTGCCACCATATTTCGTTACAAGAAACATGAAATTCAGATTTCAAAAGAACTCTATCTAGCAAAATGGGTGAAACTAGGAATATAGCTTACTTTATTGTCTCTCTCTTTTTTTTTCTCCCGCCTCTGCAAAAACGACGCCTACATCAATTTTCGTAGAATATAATGGGAATTGAAGCAATCTTGATGCTCGTTATGCATTCAAGGTCATTCGGAACAATTTATGAGCCGTCAGACAGTCTAATGCAGGTATTATCATATCTTAGTGGAGGCTGGAAAACACGTTTAGTATATATTTACTTAGTACTGTTCATCATTTTTATTTATTTTTTGTTCTTTTGTCACCCGGTGTACCAATAGTGCGTGGATAAAGGACTGTAAAGAAGTGTTGATTAGAATAATCTCTTATGAGGTGAAAATAAAAATGATGATGGATTCAAAGCGAGCAGCATGAATTAAATTTCATGTGGTTGTTAAAACGAGCGCGAAACTTGTGTGTTAACTGTTCTAAATACGTGTTTATGTATTTTCCTATAGACACATGCATTCGAGAGCACACTAAGCAAATATAAATTAAATGAAAATGTTTTTATAAATTATGTTGAATTGGCTTCGTTCAGATGAAATGCCTTTCGAATCGCTACAAGACTAACACTGATAGTTTCTTGCTGTGAAAGTCTAGTGAGTGAAAGAGGAAAGGAAGTCTTTGCGGGTATGAAATTGCTGCACATTTAGTCGCATCGCAATTTTCGAGAAAGATAATCTGAAAGAACAAGAAGACTTGTACTAATTTGAAGATTTTTCACGCTCAAATTATTCCGATACCAATTTCGATCAGTTTCTTTTTTACTGTATACTTTTTCTTTCTCTTCTTTCCTCCTAACAATGGGAGAAAGTATAGTGTTTATGTGGGTAGAAGAAGAGGCTGCGTATACTATTGATAATAAACCAGCAGAGCATTTGCTTCATACTCTATTTGAAGAATGAAAGGAAAGATGAACGATCTTAAAAGTTCGTGGGAAATATCTGTCAGAAACTAAAAGTGAAGATTGACTAACAGTTTTAAGTAGCATGAAATTTAGTTCAACGATGCTAGTCTAAAAAATGTTTGTTACTTTCCTCTGGGAATAATGAAAAGAAAAAGATCTGGTTTTGTGTGAAATCTCTTTCTCATACTTTCCACGAATCAGGCGTACTAAAAACTGTGAAACAAAGTTTCTTTTATAATTGCAATTCACGCGATTCTCACTCGCTAATCTATATTCTGAATCCTATACGATATAATCACCGTTTAGCCAATAACTGTTACTCGTCTGGCCTCTCGCCAAAATAGAGTCTATACTTCTATATTTTATTCGCGTGCATGCATCATCGTTTTGACAAAAACAAATTATTTCGTCACGATCAGGAACATTTGATCGATGATGCATAGACACCACGGAGAATTTACAGTTCGACTTTGGATTCTTATATCTAAAAACGTTCCATCACAGACTCGACGTGATCCTTAAAAAATAACAAAGCAATCTCACTGCCTGCAGGTATATCAAATGTGAAAACTTTTCAGCCTCAATATTTTCATTAATCGTTATTCCCTTGAATTTTCTTTTGCCAGTGATACATTCGTAAAACCACTTTTCATCTCCTTTCCGCATCTCTTTGACTCGCCTGATCAGCAAGAGCCTATGAGATTGAATCGAAATTTGTGGTATACGCTGAGTGAAATATTGAGAGCTGGAAAACCATTCTAATTCAAAGATGACAAAGAGCAGTTCACTGTGCAGAGCTTTCATTTAGTTAGAGTTAACACAAATCACGAAGCCAGTCGGTACTGTACCGGTATAATCTCTCGAGAACCATCGATGAAAAATATACCGCTGCTTGTTTGCTACGGTCATTGCCTCTGTTCTCTCGACGAAGACTACGACTACTACACTGTACGTATTATATACAAGCCTGTTGAAATTTCAAGTTGGTCAATCGACAATTATTATGTAATACGAATTAAATGAGCATCGCGTGATCGGGAATCGGAATATCTCCTGCAGACTAGACCATGCGAACCTAGAACGTCACCATATCGATTTCACTTCCAGTCTCTAAATCCAATAATCGTTCATTTTCAACCCAGTTAATTAATCGAAGTCTTAAAACGTATGTCGACGTTTCATTCGCGGTTCTCATTACCTCGTTTTGTATATCTTGAGATTATTCTGATCATCACTCATCTTTTACCAGCGGCTAAATTTAATCGCCACATTCTGCAATATAGGAGATTCATTTATCTTTGTGTCCTGATTGAACAATATTTTTTTCAGACTTATTTCGAGTAGGTAGGTATATGCTTTGATCGAATCGCAGATATTAGTATACGCGGTAAATGTTGACGGTCGTGGTTGTTATTCAATGACGACTAATTGATGGGAAGGCTGTAGCGCATAATCGGAATTGCTAGTGCACATACTTATGAAAACCAAACAAGTATGTAACGTATGTACATGAGTAACTATAACGCGCGATTCTTCAAAAACCGGATAGATTACATGGCACTACCTTGGCAAAAGACAATGTCTAGTGTCTAGGTCAAAAGCCCTGGCATTGAGACGGTGCCGTCGTTGACCGTTATTGCGTAAAAAATTATTGTGTTTATGATATCTTGCTGTATAATAATAAACTTTTATGTTTGTCAACTAATTCGAACACTGCGTGGAATACAAAATTCGATTTCAAATTTCTATAATAGTATAACACAATCGTTAATAGTTTGACATTTTCTGATATTCATTCATGAACACATATACTCTGTTTACCACGTGACTTAAGATCCCTAGGGTTATGAGCATAATCTCGACTAGTCGATACCGATTTGTCATAAATCAGGTTCTAAAAGAGAGAGAAAAAAAACGATTGGGTCGATAGAGTAGCACATTCAACTGGAACATGTCGAGGGATAAATTTTTTTGAATTTGACAGTAAAAGACAGACGATTTTCAAGTTCCTCATATCTGCAGCTACGTTGTTGAATTTTTTATTATCATTATTCCTTTTTTTTCTACAATTTTTTAACGATATTCGGAATTTATACAGTCATACAAACCTATAACTAAATTGTTCGATAAAGTTAGTTGAAGATCTAGAAGGCTGTCAAATTACCTTCCTCATTCGCCGTGACGTCAGAATTCACAATTTTCAGCGCCATATTTGAATGAAAACAGGTGAAACGATGTGTAACGTGAAGAGTGATACAGATACACCACAGATAGCGCTAGTTGGCGGGCTTGTTTTGACTGAATAGTGACGTCATAACATGGCACAAAAATAAATTGTATTTATAAACGATATTATGATTTTTCAATATAGTTTTACTATCGTTTTTTATCACTTAAATTAGTGTTTGAACACAATTGCCCAGAATTGTGTCCAAGGATACATAAATGGTGCTGATGATGTGCAGGCTTCGGTTTGCGGTTTATATTCATAGAATAATTAAGAATAGTAGATGAAGACAGACATATTACAATTGTATACTTGAGTTGAAAAAAAAAACTTACATCTGCCTAATGACATCTAGTACTACAAGTTATGACATGTAATAATCTTTTTGCGGTTCTGTGCATTAAGTAAGTAAGTAAGTAAGTAAGTAGGCATAAGTAAGAATATTGTATTAGCGTAAACGGTTGAATACGCTTGTCTTTTTCACGTTAACAAATCGCATTTTATTTTCACTGTGGAGACGTAGGACGTGCGATGCGGATGAGTCTGAAGGTAATTCGATATTGGTTATCGACGTATTGTTATATATAATAGCTTTCATTTGACGGGTTTGCTGTTATAATTTAAGACCGTCGTCTATGTTCGATTCAACGTTTTATTGTGAAGCAGTAAAAGTAGTTGTAGGCGACAATAATTGAATGATTGAATGTATATGGGAGATTTCACGTCAAATCGACCGAAAAAAACGAGATTTTTTCCCTGGCCCCTTTCGATCTGCGATCTTGTCCTTTTGCACAGTCAAACTAAATGTTGAAAGGATTAACTGTGATTTTTTTTCAGATTTTTCACCAAAACTGCAGTTCCACGAGGCACAAAAAATTGCAAAAAATCATTTTCAGAAATTTCGAAGAAAGACGGAAAACTTTTGTATAATAACTTTTTTCATTGCTCATCTCGATTTCACGTTATGTTGGCTCGAAAAATCGAAAAAAAAACGTTAAAAGCTGATTATTTGACCAGCTGTAGTAAAAAAAATACTTGGTCAGAAAGATTTAAAAAAAATTCATAGTTGATCCTTTCAACGTTTACTTCCACCGTGTAAAAGGGCAAACAGATCAAAAGGGGTCAGGGAAATCGACCGTTCGATTTGACGTGGAATCCCCCATATATTGTATTAAAAACGGGATTTCGGAGAAGTTTAGTCTGATAAATTGGTGCGGGAATGGCGAAACTTGAGGCGATGACGATCTTTGCTATAATGCGATTTCTAGTAAAATGACGCCATATTTCACTTTCGTAAGGATCTGGTACGCGAGATTCTAGCGCGATTGTGTCAAGTCCGTAAACAACGTTCGCATCAATAACTCTATACTGCCCACTCGAATCGAGTGTCTCTATATACAATTACATATTGTTATTTTTGCGATCGATATAACACAATTACTCATTATCTTCAATAGGTAGAATTACAGAATTCTTAGCTCACCTTCCATTTATGTACAGAAAAGATATCAGTTATACACTTTGCGATATCGACTCTGACTCTGATGATATATATATTTCAGATTTAGGATGACATTGGAAGTTGTTTTCCGTGTTCTGTTTTCTCGAGGTATGATTGAAACATCTGATGAACAAAAATTAATAGTTGGTTGAATAGTGTGTGTTGAATAAAAACCGTAAAATCAGAACATTGGAACGGTACTGTACGTGGAAAAACACCGCAACGTCACAATTCTCCATCTCACTCCTCACTCCAGTGTTAGATTGTGAACATTTAATTATCGTACATATGCTTTAAAGTAGATTTATATGTACCACGTGTTTTCCATGATTTTGCCAAATTTCTTCATGACCTAATCGACATCATTATCGTAATCCGACAACGTATGTTGTATGCATGTAGAATGAAAAATATGAATTTCAACCATTTTTCAACGGGTTTTGTTAACTTTTTCTTTCTCTCAGAGGAAGTTGATCGATTTTTTGGTCGACCATATCTGGAAAGCGAATGATCGGATTCAAACCAAAATTGGTACCAGATGGTGGTTTTTTGGGTCGCTGATCACGAATCTCAAGTCAGATTTGCAAGATTCGAATTGAAAAATCCAATGTCCTGGTATTAAAAAAAAAAAAAAAATTGCTATATCTGGAATGAAATTGGTACTTGAAGGTGTTTTGGATTGCTGTTGAATTTCCCAAAACTTTTCAATTGAATAATAATCTCTCTTTGAGCACTGCCATGGAACAAAACCGGGGAGTTCAAAGGCTGTCACATACGTGCAGCCTTTGATTTCTCTTCTATTCAAACAGCTGAATGATTCTGATAATGTCCAAAATTTTGTATACATCAATTATAGGTGTATAATAACGTATTTTATTCTATTTCTGTTCTGAACGTTTTTGTGATGCAGTCGCCTATAAAGAAAGTAGAAAGTGTTGAGCAACAGTTAACATATAGTAATCTTAACGAACTGCTTTTTACGACATTAGGAGATGGTTTTTTGTCCTGTTTTTTTTTTTAGAGATACACAGAACTATACAGTCCGCGGTGATCTCTCGTGGTACCTACTTTTTCGATTTCAAAAGAAAGAGCTTAATATAGTTTGACGTTGTGCAAGCTGCTACGCTACCAGTTGGCTATACGTAGAAAACGATACACACGTTCTATTTTTCTATTTTGCACGTTACGGTTGAAGATTACAAAATTATGTTGACAAAAATTCGAAAAAAAAAATGAAGGAAAATAGATGGAAATGTCTTGATGATTAAAAAATGGATAATTTGAACAAAGAATTAATCAAGTTGGAAGAATATACCTAATGAGAGTTTTTCTCCTTTTGCTACACAATCTATGTCCAGTCGAAAAATTGTTGGACTATGTCAAGAAATAGTAACGCTGTACCACAAAATCTCTTGAAAACTAATTAACGTAAAATTTGAACAGGAAATTCCTCGACGTATTTAGACTTCAAATCCTCATTACCGATGATTTTTTTCGCGTTATTCGCCGCCATTTACCTTATTGAAAATAAAAAAATGCGTACGATAGTCCAGGGTGTCTAGCTGTCAGGGGATTTGGGCTCATATCCTGGGATTTTTCATTTTTTCACCTACAGCTTGTACAATTTTCAAAAATATTTTATTCTGAAGTTACGTAAGTTGACTTTGAATTGAAATGTTTATTGGTATGTTTGAAAATTGATCAAATTCCAAAATTTCCCTACTTCAATTAAATTGGGGCTGTTTACGCTTAAATTTTTTCGATTCAAAATTCGTTTTCCAGTTTGATTTTTGGAGCATTTTCGTCGAAAAATTCAAGCCAAAAATAGCCTACTTTAAATTGAAAATGACGATTTTTTTTTAAAATTACCAATCCTTAAATGATCGTTAATCGGAGACGCAGTCATTAATAAAAATTTAGTAATTGAATATAACATATGTAAAATAAGATACTACACGAAAAATGACCAATTTTATTTTTCAATGACAATTTTTCGTTCAAGTTATTCAGAAATTGTGTTGCTTGAGTAAATTAGGTCCACGAATTTCTGAAAAAAAAATTGAAATTTTCAACTTGATAACCGGGAAATGTCGGGGAATTCAATATCCCATTGACACAATGTGACACCCTGGATACGTTAATGACCACATGAGCGAACAAAATTACCGATTTTTTCATCTCATTGGAGCTGTTCCTCTGGTACTCCGAAAGCCAGCGACATAATATGGGACCTCTAGGATACCAGCTGCAGCAATGTCGTCATTTCCCAATATTTTTCGACTATTTTTGGACTGAAAATAGTTCATGTGATCGAAAATAACTTTAATATGATGCTTCAAATATTGGGCAATTTTTGAGGCAGCAAAAGTGATCTGAACCCCATGATGATCACGTCTAATTTTATGTAGTAAAATCCCTAGATTTTATACGGCTACTATTCGTCTTCATCGAATTCATATCAAAATGTATTCCGTGGCGAAGGCAAGTATACAAAGTTTCGGATAGTGATGGATAACAAATATTTATGAATTATTCATGTATGCGTTTTATGTTATCGCGAATTTATTTCATTCTTCATGTAATATTCAATGGTAGTCCAGTCAATACGCAAATTAAATGAGAATTCATTCGTTTCATTTTTATACTCATAGTCCACTTGTGTGATTATTTTATTTTTTTCTTTATTATTCATTTCTGGTCGTCACAATTATCTGATTCGTATTCCGATGAATATTGAAAAACCAGAATATTTCTTCAAAGGTCTGGATTAAACCTCCTCATTTCGAATCGTCGCGGAATAAATTGTCAAGACTCTGCAATTGTAATCAGAATTGATCACAATATTTTATTTCCTAATTTTTATCCTCAAAATGTACATCCGGTTTTGGGATCTGATATATATCTACTATTATTCATTGCTAATTTTATTCGCTCGTAAACCAAAAATTCAGACGATCTTATATATGCTGTATATAGCTAATTTATATTTAGAACTAATCTGAACGCGTGGTTAAAACGCCGTAGGCAATGATATTCGTATGTATAGTGATGGTTAACGTAGATGGAATTAAGCGGTTACGCAATACATTACATACCAAGATAGGACCCATCTTCGCCGCATAATTTCAAATCGACCTTCTGATTGGGCGGAATACAGTGTTTCAAGAAACTTTTTTTTTCCCTTTCAAAACCTGTTTCCGATTAGATAATTAAAATTTAATACAAATTGGTGACTTTTTTTTCTTTCATCTAATCGATCTATCTTTTGTGGAATTATTGCTTATTTTTATTATATACATACATCATATTGATTATTGATTTCTAAACGGTTTATGTGAAGAGCTTCTTTTCGTTTTACTATAATTGCCTATTTTTATTATTGTCTCTGTATGACAGTTGAATTTTTGTTAATTTCTTAAAATTGTTGAAAACATTCTTGAATACTAATGAAAATTCATAAAAATCGTTGATTAAAGAAAATGAACGTTGGCAAAAAATTCTAGACACGCTTTGAGATTTATTGAAAATAATTAGAAATTATTCAACTTTTTATTTAACGTGTTTCTATTAGAATTACTAGTCAAACTGTTGTCTTCATTATTATTTAATTCAAGCCACATGATTTTAAATTTTTCTAACAAGAAAAAAACTACATACTTCGATTATTATTATGATTTTGGAACTTGGATCATATTACAGACTTGATTGATTAAATTTTCTATATCTAATGGAAAAAATACGAGATCAATAATGAAAAAAAAAACATCAGAAGAATCAACCAATTGTGTTTAATACCGTCGGTGGGCATCGACACGACCCCGTATCTTCCCACATATTTACAATCAAACGGTCGCTAATTTTTTCCTCGTATGATATACTTACGTATGTAAGACGTGTGTGAGAAGCGTTTGTCGCGTGACCCATGCGATCAGCCGTATGAATTATGCTTGGGAAAAGGTCAAGGATATAACCGATGCCGATGGCGATCACTGCGACTGATTTCAGAACATGAAGCGGGAATATCAGGTCTGGTCTCTTTTCTCAGATATACTCTATCTATAAATTGGTCCCCTCTATACACAAGATAACTACCATAAGCGTGGATTGTGGTGGGTAGACACAATTAACAACATACAAACCCAGCCGGCGACGACCAGCTTCCACTATCTCGACTACATTATCACCCCGGCAATTGCAATCTAGGGAAACCATTACGTTTTATCCCGAATGCTACCTACTGAAAGTAAAAAATGACTGTGGGTATACATATACATATAATAAATTAATCGATCATACTTGCGCTTTATCGCGAATACTTGAAGTTACTGCATGAGGATAGAATAATTATGTAAATGTCGTGTTTATTATAATAATCTTTAATAATAATCATATATATATGTGTATCGAGGAACTATGTATGTTCGTTGTAAGTAAGTGCAACAGTTGCACGTGTGAGCGATTACAGGCTCTGGCACACATCATTTATCATATGTGTGGCATATTATCTTAACCTTCGACTTGTTTTTAATGATACATCTGGCAAGTCGTTGACTAGTAGATTTTTTTTTTTTTACCTTATCGTTGAACATACTCAACCCTCTACTTCTTCTTTTAATCAATCATTTCTTCATTGGGCGTGTAATAAAACCCTTATTTTTGCCATGTAATGCATTCTATTACCACCGATGACGTACACTAATGAAAAAAGAATGAAATACTCCGAATCTACGCCGAAATATACTCACAATAAACTTCTTTGATCCAGATATCAGTTATTACTATGGTGCCGAGGCAGATGGCATCACGGTTAAAAAAAAAAAATATTAATTATTGTTATCTAGTAAATATAACATGAGCTCGTACAAAACTATCTATATGTAACTAACGAACTAACAGATGCTTATCATACGTCGTCTTATACTTGTGTGAATAGCTTGTATCTGACGAAATACTTGGAATACCTACACAAGAGAAAAATGTATCAAGGGCGACTCTGACGTATGAACCTTATGCGTGCAGTGAACGATCGATAAAAATTCCTTTGGCGTTATAGTTTACCGTGCCAGGTAATACGGTTGGTGGTCGTTCCCCATCTGATATGTTTAATCATACGTGTGACGAAATGAGGGTAAAAATCTTTGGCTCAAGAGCTATAAGTTTGTACAATTGGCTATAAACACTCACTACGTGATCCACCTGCCTGATATTTTTGATCCACCACCCCGTTCGGTAGACGAATGCCAAGAGTATAGTTTTGTTTGGAATTTCATCTTCATAGAATTGGTAACGTCGTATACTCACAATCAGTACCACTGTGTCGAAATGTTTTATCGATTTTTTGGTCAAGGTTACCATGTACCTATGTCGCAAGCATATAGACGTCTACCGTCTGGTTACATTGTAACTTTTATCAAAGTGGAATGAGACGTCTAGGGAAGATCAGACGGTCTTTTTTTTTTCTATCCTTCCTTTATATCATCCAAAGAAAAAAAAACCTTGTTCTTCAGATGAGTAAAATAAGGTGGAATTGACAACGTTATGGATATAACTGGAGAAACGCAATTCTGTGCGAATGAAAAAACTAACCAATCGATGTGAACAAAGAAGTGAAATGAAAGACTTCATTATCGAGTCCATATAACGCCCCCAATGATTATCTCTTTTACATTTGATAAGTACCTTCAAATGATGACCAAAATTAAGAGATTATGCTCCAAGAACCGGGTCATTCAATTTGTCCAGATTGTTTAATAGTTCAAATCGCAATTATTTTTTTATAGGATCCTGAATTTTTTAAGGACTTGTGGAATGAATGACTTTGGCGATGTCTGATGTATGAGGCTGTGTGTGTACCTTTTCCTGATATTTTAAAAACGACACAGGTCAAGAATATGAGATTTTAGATAATTTATACACAAACGATTTGAGCCTGGAACCGAGTGCAATGTGAAAGATAGCAGAGACGACCGATAGATTTGCATCTGGGTCAAGGACCATGCTTTGTAATTCCAACCGCAGCTTTTTACAATAAAAGATACGCAAACTTTGAAAAAATTGGTGTAGTTCGTTAACAATAATAATAATAATAATAATAATGATAATAAAACAAAAGAAGGACGTTGAATACTGGCCATCCGAATTTTTCCCAAGGGCGTCACGTCAGTCGGATATATCCGCATGCCTCTTGGGTAAGGTATGGTTTCTCCTAGCTGGCGTTTAGCCATTGCAAAATAGGTGGGTAAAAATCACACGTGACGTACGTAACGACAGCCAACGTTGCGGTGAAATTCACTTATGTATACGTATATATGGGTACGTGAGCATCTACCCTAACCTAACCCTTGGCTTTTACTTCATGCTCCTCAAATTTCCTTTTGTGCATTCTTGTTTCGCTGCTAAAGCCAACCATAGTATACCCCTAGCCTAGCTGAATGAAACGCTCAAGTATATATCTGGAACAGTTCTTTTGTACGTGGAGCAGGTGGAGTGTACCCTCGTACCTCTTACACCACCAGGCAGGGGGTTCAAAAATTGACGGTACAACGACAGTCTGCAGAATTTGATTTTGACTCGTAGGACATTTTTTACTGTTTCTTTTCTCCAAAACTATTCAATCCAGATGTCTAGATTTCGTGAAAGTGTTTCCTGAGTTCAGGGCAAACTCTGAAACTATCGATTTTACCAAAGATTCGTATCTATAACAGAGGATTTCGTGGAAATCCGTAGATCGTAGAAGTCACTATCTAAATGAGGGGAAAAAAATGGCTTATCTACGTTGATCGAGGAATTTTATTGACGGCTAATCAGCGAGTGGGACTATCGGGGTAAAAAATGATATCGAATCAGTAAACTTTTTTTCGCATACCAAAAGTTTTATGGTGATTAAATTATACTTGTACCTACACGGAGAATTAGAAGAGAATTTATTAAGAACAAATAATATATATACTTGCTGTATATGTGAAAGAGCAGCAGCACTGCACTATGCATCAAGCTTTCCACGTGATCATCTGCACTTGTGCAGTATGTGCCGATATGCTCGACTGAACTCTACTATTGGCTCAACGTTGCATCATACTCGAACTCTTATATTGACCAGGATATCCTATATTGAGAGATCGGATAGAGCGGTGGATTTTGTCGGGAACGGAATTGCCAATACGGACTTGGGTACCGTTTCGAAACATTATTTCCACATCCTAGAAAATCTATGATCGACATGATTTGTTTTATCCATTTTCTTATTGAAAATAGCTCTCTGAAATGACAGATTAATTTCTTATTTCCTGCTGTAAACTATCAACCGTCGCTTTTCTACTCTGCTTTCATTTTTGTCTCCTCCTTTTGTCGAACACTTTACCTACATAGTATATCTACCTGGTATAAACTCGATCGCAGTACTCGAATATTTATCTATTCATCAGACAAATATGGCAACAGTTTAGCACTACACATGTGACTCGGTTATCTATAGCGCTGTCTAAATATAGATTCATTATGTTTGTATCGTACTTTTTGTTACTCACTTCATATGTACTACACCTTATGTGTGCATATCGGAGTTGAAGTCAAATTCTTTTTATACCTATGTAACATTTTGCAGTCAGAGATGAAAAAATACAGGAAGTGCTATCATTATCATCTATGCCTATATATACGTTCACGTCTAGAATAAAGTTCACCTTCGCGAATTCAACATGGTGATTTTTGTAATTTGTGTTATGCAACATTTTACATGGAGACATAAACGCGCACTTAGTACGTGCTGATGAAATTGCAATCATTTTTTTTTCTTTTTGTAATAAAACTGAACAAAAAGGTGAAAACGAGTACATCTACATACGCATGCTTATTAACATCTTATAAATTCTAATGTTAACAAGCACCATCATAAATTTCACTTGGAAAGTTGGGCTATTGAGTGCGGAAATTCTGGTGCAGATTATTTATTTATTTCTATGTATATTAACTGAGAATTAGAAATTCGTGTCAATCACATTAAATTATTATACCTTCCTGCAGCTGTCGTTGTTTCATTTACAGTTTTTCAATTCACGAATGAACGACAATTTTCATAATCACTCATTTCAGTCATTTCAATTTATTTTTCAAATTTCTTCACAATTTCGTCGGAAGTCAAATAAATAATCATTACGATTGTGACGTTTATAGAACAAACAGCTATCAATAACTTTTTCATACGAAAGGATATGATGAATGAAATTTTATACGAAATAGGATGAAACCATTTGGGAGATTTTCAAGTCACTGAATTCAAATAAGCGAAATCAAAATGTTGAGTTGAGACGCGAAGGTTAATTTTTTTAAGAATTCGTAGAATAAGACCTCATTTTCAGAATCTGTGAGCGTAAAGAAACTTGGAATTTCAGATTCGTGTGCGTACATATATGTATAGAAAACTTCATTATTAAACCAATTGGCAAACTTAATCGTTAATTTACGCTACGTCATTTAATTAGTCAGGAATGTCTTTCACTCTAGAATTTCAGTAATCGTGAAACAAAAAAAAAACAGCAATCTGAATAACAACGAACGTATAACAATTCCAACGTTGGATGCGACGTGTAGAATTTTTCTACAAATAGTCGACTTCACAGATATCTGGTAGGCTTTCCACACACGCTATATCCACCTCTCACTAATTTTATAATGTTATAATTTACCTCTAAGCACTTTGGCATATGTACGTATACCAATGTACGTTCTATATGAACGCCATTTTAGAAATCCACAAGTTGTAAGACTGGCCTAGAAAAATTGTAGGTTTTCGAAATTCCGTATATAACGTCTGCTTCAGCATACCTGCTTAGAATTTCATTCGGGAATGGAATTCGCGCCATATACTGAAAATTGCACTAGTATATATATGTATATACCAATATACACGATCGTAGAATTGCATGTCTCTTCTTGTTACACATATATGTCCAACTTTGAACAGATCTAAATATCTAACTCTAACTTTAATTTAAAATCCTCATGGTGCGTCGAGTGGAACTCTATTTGCCTCTAATTACCAACTCTTAAGAAATCCTTACCAACATTCCGAAATCCTAGTACTTAGATGCAGAAATTTCTTGGCAAATTAAACTCGAAAGAACGCAACATTTTCATCAGTTTTTTTTTTTATAGATCATGAAACGCAAGAATCTGATTTTTGAGATAATCACTTATGGAAATTCAGTCTGCTTCGGACTGTGACGTGATTATTATTGTCTCGATCTGTCTGTCCTCTTGCGATATTATAATGATAATATATACTGTATATGAGTTACGTAAAAACCGGTAGTCGTAACACTTGCGACCATTTGAAGGAATGAGATCGATCAAACAATATACGGTGCATTCCATGCCGAATCAATCAACCTGCCACCGACCCTCGTTATGTCCGATTTTGCTCCAAAATTAGGATAACGTTTACAGGGTTCGAAGACGAGCACATGATTTTTTTCAAACTTTTATCACCTTCGCTCCGGAATTTGTATTATTTTTTATTCCAACTTATATCTCCGCATCCGTTAATTTTACACAAAAATCAATCCGAGGAAAAAATCTGCGTTATAACTTGAAATTGACCAAAAGATTTTTTTCATCCACTCATCTTCCGACCCCATGAACATTATCCTGATTTTGGAGCAAAATCGGACACGATGACGACCTGTGGCAGGTCGATTTGGCATGGAATGTCCCATATATAACCGCAGACGTCAGGTGGGATCAGAGTCTGTCACAGACGTAAGTGTATAACTTTTTTTTTTTTTTTTTTTGGTCGCATAACTTTGCAACTCCCACCGGAATACTTACACGTATCTGCAGACCAGCTATACGCCATTCGGTAATTGGTATTCTTTACCTCCTCATGTCTCAATCGATCGATCGCAATGCATCACATGGATTATTGTCATTGTATTCTCCGTTAAAACCCGACCTCGGTCATCCTCATGAGTTAAATTTTAAGTTTTTGCTCGTCGTATACAAAATGATATTGTTACCAAACAAGGTCGTCTCGAAGGTAGCCCCCTTGACCCGAGGATGTGATTTTAATTCTATTTACTGCACTTTGCATCTACGGGAGCATTCCTTAATTATTTTTTTCCCAAACAACTGGAATTTTCATTTTTTAAACAGGCAATTGCTTTTTCTTAACTGAATAATGTCAACAATTGGCACGAGAAACTTTTGGCCGTGTATCAATTGATTCGTTTTCATTTCTATCGTCAGTTTATCATCGATCGTGTATACTTTGAATAAATATTCTATCGAATTCAATACATTCCGTCGAATAAAGATGGAAATCTAGTTTATTTTATACATGCGCTTCATCCTTTATCCGTCTATATTCGATGCATTGAATCCTGTAGCTCAGCACTTTCGTTTTTATATATGTCAGACTTCAGAATAATCTTGGAGACTGAAAGAGATCAGATTTCGTAATTTTCTTCAAGAAAAAAAAACACCTAAGAGATTTTTTATCTTGACGATATTAAATTCCACGAAAACGTTTTCAAATATCCTATGACCTATATCGTAATATCGTGAATATACTGTTTACGAGCAATCACTGTGATAAATTCTAAACATCAGCTTGAAACTTGTTCCCAATTTTGCGTAACCCGAGAACCAGCAGGTGCTTTCGTAATTTTTTAACAGACGATCCTGAGGAACCTGTTTCTGATCTGTGATTATTTTGTAAATATCAATCTATAACGGATACTATAATAAACTACGTATACCAAAATTTTGCTTACTCTTAACTTTTCTGTAATAAATCAGGTTCATGTTATGTCGATCGTTATACACAGGAAGTATAATATTATACAGACGAGATTGATGAACCGTCGATTAAGCTTCATAAATATTTTCGTAGTGTTAGAAGTATATGGAGGATAATTTCAAACGATGATAGTGTGAGGCGTAAAATTTGTTTATTCTACTGTTTTTGACTTATAAAAGTTATGATAATCTCATGGAATAGTTTTCTTTGATCAAACCATATACATACACGACGACTATGGAACGTATTGTGCGTGAAAAATTGTTAACCAGATTTTTTAGAGGTAATACTCTGAAGCGTAGAAAAAGTACATTAGGCTAATTAACGTGCATGCGAGCTGCCTGCGTGAAAATAAGCTCTCTGGCCTTTTCTAATCAGATTTCGAGACTCGTATAACATCGCATGTTAAGCCAACATCGTCTCGAAGACAGATATTTATGGGTAGATATTATAAGATAGAAATCGAATTAGCTGTAATTACCAACGTTTTCAATCATCAAACTTCGTCATTCTCGCAAATATTTTCAATAAACTTTGCGCAGAATTGAAAATTCATTTTTTTTTTTTTTTGTTCGGCGCAATATTCGCCCTTCAGATGTTCTTCACGTTATTCTTGTTATCTCTACATTCAATTAAGGTTTTGTCAGACCGAAATAGTGGGGGTGAGTGATACTGCTCACGAGGCTTGGTTTAGGATTAGCAATATTTTGGCTTCCCGAACCAATACCTCATCACGTGCGTCGCTATCTTTTTTATGTACAAACAAAAAATCAACTCCGAGGTCATACAAACGTCTTAATTTCATTATTGGTTCCCACTGCTTTCAACGAACTCGTATCAAAATCCCTCGGTTTGAAAAATTATTACATCGCTTATCAAGTATCACATTTCTACAATTATTATCAAGGATATTGAAAACCGACTGAACTGTTTGACCTATAAAAAAAATTAACAAGGCTTTCAACGATATCAATTACTTTGTGACGCTCATCATTGACATAAATTTATCCAAAGTGTTTGGTTTCTTTGAAATTCCACAAAAGCTTTTACACTGCACCGCTTCGTTATTTGATAGTATAAAATGAGCTGATTCGGGCTGCCAGGGAAACAGGAAAACAGGAAGTTGAGGAAAAACAATTTTAATAACCCGCGACGCCAATACAAACGAATTTTCGTTCATAATGTACATTATCGAATTTTTACCAAATCAATCCTAAATAATGGAGTCCTACTGTATTATGTGGATATAAAATATGCGAACATGAAATTGTTGGAATAAATCCAGGCCAACCGATAACAGAAAATATGTCAGCTTTTCTTTCGATTAGACACTAATATCTTCTACGTCAACTTGGCGGGCTTATACATGACGTGCGTGTAATATGACCGTTGAACCATTGAAAAATCCCACGAATTACGTGAAGGAAAAATATAATTATAGGAAGTAGGAAGTATTATTTTTTGCGGTCTAGTCGATTCTTCGAAAGAATGGCGATTCTACTAATGAATTGGAATAAGAAACAAGCTAAAGAAAAAAAAAACGAACAAGATTACAAAATATTTGAGGAAAGTCAGACGATTTTTAGCGACGATGGCTATGAGTAAGGAAAATCTAAAAATGTCAATTCCTAAATTTCCGTCATAGTACTTTCAGTGTAGAGTGTCGAATGGGGGTAGCAACTACCCTCCGTATATAGTCGTAGATCAATACTATTTCTTTTGTCACAGATATAAGAATGGTTTTACATACGTTGCCTAGCAACAAATATAGAAGTGCAGGATTTTAGAATCGTGGGTGTTATTTCCTCCGCTGTTGAAAACCCCTTCCTATTCCATCCCATTCAAGAGGATAGGAATCCTTCATTGTCACTGGAACGCGAATTTCCTCGTCGCCATAAAACAGAAAGAAAAAAAAAACAGGTCGCTCGGTCATTGGGAGACAAAAGCGTTACGTCGTTGCCGAAATTGAACTGTCTACTTCCAGCCGTATATTAAAAAAAAGTTAAATGCTTCTTCTTTTTTTTTTCAATGGATATGAATTTTTCCTTCTCCTTCGTCAACCCTTTTCCTCCTACTGCGTTAAAACGGAGACGATGAATGCGTGCCACGCACGCAAACACAAACCCTGGCTAAATATTGACCAGCTTAACGAACCAATTACTGCAGGGAGACGCAGCGTGTGGGAAAGTCACGACACTATGGGTGTGCCTCGTATTCGTGAAATCAAGTCGTTATTCCCAAGAGGACCCTTACCAAGTAGCTTCAACTACGGTGGAGACGAGTTTCAAGAGATTTAGGGGGTCGTTGTCTCTATCTCTCTTCCTATGATGTCCCAAGGGTTGAAGAGGCTGAAGCTTACACGATTGTTATTCATCGATGTATATACATATGCTAAGAATATCATCTATTCATTCGGGTTATCAATTTTCTTCATTCTCACGCACTTGATACACTTATCAAGAATTTGAATTCAAGATTAGTTTCACTGTGCTTATGTTTCGTTCGTTACTTCACGTTTGATCAGCTTCTACAAAACAATCATTTGATTCAACGCACGTTTCTTAAATATTTCGACGAGTTTCGTAATGTAAGTCAAGGCGATCCTGCCTTTCTTGATCATCAACTTTTTTCTTCACCAAAGATTCCAAGAATGGTTCAGCCCTCGATATAATTGTACTTTCCTATAGTTAACTTTTTTTTTTACTACTTTTGATAAATTTGTTAAAATCGAGCTCTCCGACAGATAATTATGATGCAAAGCTATTATGAACCAATTAATTATAAGTTTTAGCAATTAAGTTAAAAACGTGCTATTTTGTTCTTCAGTGATTATTATGATAATTATGAAAATCGTTCAAGGTACATAAATTCATCTAATAGTTTGCACTTCCTTTATACATACATATATCGGTGCTCATAAAATTGTGTACTTGGTGCTACCTGTAATCAGTTTTCTCATAGCCATGTCACGTCGGTTTTTGTAACTATCCTGCCTTCAAACGTGCCAGAGTCTTTCACGAATAGATGTACCTAATCCGTTTTATATCCGTCTCTTGAGTGCTTTTGTGTGTTATAAATACTGGTGTACATAAGTCATTTTTTTTTCTCCTTCGTGTATTAATCACGTCGTCTGTTATTTGTTGACTAGATATAATATACGTTTGTTAGCTGTACATGCGTGCCTACTCAAATCATATCAATCCTACTCTTTTCATACTGGTATTGATATCTTTATATATCACATGAACCTAAGTTTCGTAATATACCGGATACACGCACAAGGCATTGACATAATTCATTATCACGTATCAGATGTACCAGTCTAATATCAGTCTGGACAGTGGACATATTCCAGAATTAGATATATAGGGGCTCTGATGTATTATACCGATGTCGTAAATAAATCAATTAGAGACAATTTACCTAGTTCGTAGCTGTCAAGGTTTTATGCAGAGTTATTAGATGTGGAAGTGGAAAAAAGTTGCGACCGAGTTATAATCATACTTGAAATCATTATTCCTGATGACAATTATAACTCGTATTGTATGAACATTATTCGTTTTATACTCATCAAATACTGAGTTATATGCTTCCATCATGATTGACTAAGTAAATCGAAATCAATTCTGAATCTCAATTTTCGGTTATAGGCGACGATAATCATCACTCACTCATTATGATATGTCTTACAGCTGTTTTTTATGCAACAATTATACTGTAAAGGATATTTGTTGTTTAGATTCTCGAAGCACTCTTCACTAGTGAAAAAATATCCAACAATTGAAACTGATGACCCAATTATTATAATGATCATCAAGTTGAAATATCCGAACGATAGTTTCAATCAACTCGCTTAATTCTAATTATAACAATTACCGCATGTGTCAAGGTGTAGCATAAAAATTTCACAATCATCCCAACGAGTAGCTGCTTTGTACTTGATATTCTTATCTGTTTCGACCTTGAGGTTTACCTTACCATCCCGGTAGCTGATTGTCTCCGGATCGTGTAATTGACGAACGTGAACAGGATATTTTACCTTCTAAATATCGACCATAACCAACAACATTTTTTATTGCCATCACTTCAAGCAAGAAATCGGGAAGTCAACTCTGCGATATCAAAAAACACCTTAATCAATATAATAAATAAACCCGTACGTACGTTGAGATCGTTAGACGTGCCTCAGCTTCTTCGACAACCATCAGCGTCGTGAATTACAAAGCTGTCAATTAGTTTTTTTTCCCCATCTACTGCACAGTGAGACGACAATTATTCACTTTTTATCACTGCTTTTTTTGTTGTGGTTTTTTTCTTTTACGATAATTACGATAATGTCATTTGTTCACTGTAGAGAACCAGCTGAGACGTTCTAATCTATTTCCATTTGTTTCTGTTTTTTTTTATCATCAGTATGTTTCTTTTGTCTCTGATAATCGCATGTGGGAGTCTGAAGCATTATCAGACAACACGACGTAACCTCTTGATTAGAATGATGTGCATACATACATAACTACCCTTACCCTTTGTCGTTGTAACATGTTACGTGGCCTTGTTGAATGAATAATTTACATAGACGTCATATAATAAGGATAAATGCAGTGCCAAATTGATGGAATACTAGAAAATTCAAAGCGGATAATTTACCAGTTTTATTCAATGTTGTTAATCGATTTACGGCTGAGTTATCGTGTCATTGTACTGTATGGTCGCATGTAATGCGAGTCACATTAACTTCACTTGCGTGTTTTGGATCCCTCCTAAATTTGAGCAAAAACGACCAACCAGCGGTAGCTCCCACTCGCTAATATCTGTTCGACACGCGATATTAGTTTTATATCTAAACACATTCACGATTCATTTTTCAGTCACACTATTCAGAAACAGTTATATATATTTTTTATTTTATTACAAATGAGATTGTTTTGAAGAAATTTACTATCAAAATTAAGAAAGAGTTCTGCTTCTTTCGAATCTCCATACGTGAATTTGAAACGTTTTTGGGAAGAAATTGGACTTGTAGCACTTCTAGTGTCAGATTTTACTGTGAAACTTTTCTATGAAATCAAGTTTTTTTTTTAAATTTTAATAGCTGTTTCTTCATGAAATGAGAAAAGAGATTTTTCTCATTTATCATTACTCTCGCCCAAGGAATGTGAGAACTTTTAAATTCAATTATCTCAAACTGCCATTTTAGAACATTTCTTCCTCGCAACTTTTCAATTATCCAGATACCTACTGATAAAGAGTTGAATTGAATTAATTGACTTTGAACTCGGAAGGTGTAGAATACATGACTCCGTATCACCAGACTGAGATATCGTATACTCGAGAAATTCGTTTAATTTTATTTTCAATCTCTTGAAAACTTGATGCGGACCTTAAAATTTCCGAGTCTTGAGCTTGATCCGCAGCTCGACTATCTTGAACTTTCCAGCTGACTCCGAAATTTGTTTGCAGTCTCGAAATATCAGATAAGAAGTTGTTGAAAACACGTGTATCAATATCGTTCTGTTTTATCAGGGCATCTCCAACATCGTGTAAACGTTTATGTCCGTCTGAAATTTTGATTCTCTAGAAGATTAAATTGTTCCCTGATACAGAATCTAAAGTTTTCAGAAGAGAGAACAAAAAAATTAAAATAGATAGAGAAAAAATTGACTCTTAATGGCACTTACGCTTCAATAATTCGTCAGAATAAAAAGTCTAGAAAAAACGTAAAGGAGAAAACAATGTGTCTCTACTCTCCAGGGAGTCTGGACAATCGGTATACTCTATTATTTATACAACCCAGAAGACGATGGCACTTCTGTGAACTGTGAAGACGTGGACAATGTGTCTCTTGCACCTTCGCTTCATTATACCCATGTCTAACTTTTTCTTATCCATTCTTCTCGACTGTCCGAGTACACGTACAATTGTTCCTCACCCGTATTCGGTATCAAATATAAAAAGCCCTTCAATTTTTATAGCAGATTTACTTTTTTCATTGGTAGTCCTGAAATGACTAAAAATTACAACAAGTGACATGACGTAAGTCAGTATATACCTACCTGTCATAAACTGAGTCGTTGGATGCAATAAACGTATATAATAAACGTCGTACCAGGCAATACCTACGTATTTGCAGAATCTGTATTGGTATGATGCATTCTTTTTTTTTAACGGGACAAGGTCAGATTAGTTTCTTGTTCATTTTTGATATTCCCTGATTGTCAATATCGTGGCAAAGGAACGATATGAAGGGGTTTAGGTGATTGAGTTTATGGCTATTCATCGGCATGAGGCGAAAACTGAAACGAAAAAAGTCGTATTTTACTAAATGTATAAGTTCTCGTTCGCGATTAGATAACACTTGACGAACTTTTGTTTACAGACTTATGTGCCTAGTTTTGAGTCAGAAATCTCTTGACCTTGTCCATTCCGTATCTCGAATACCTTGGCGCTTAGATATTTTGATGATTCACTCCGCAATTTGTTAGAGACGTTCGGTTTGATAGATTTGATTACTTCGGATAAGACGCTGATGAAACTTTTATCTGCGGTTTGAAACTCATTTTTATCATCGTTGCATTGTTTTATGGATTCATCTTTATTTCGGGACCGAATTCTTTCCAATTCGAAGCTTATTGTGTCTTACTTGACAATCCGACGTGTTTCATCATCTCACCACCTTCTATATCTAATACTTTTGTTAATTTATTCTTGTTTTTTTATTTTGCAGAGAGGAGGTCCAAGAACACACTGTACGATGGAATGCCAAGTTCGAATTTCTATGCAAAATGAGTGCCAATGCCTCGACGGGCGTTCTCGATCCCTGTATACTCAGGATATCTGTGAGAAAGGTAATTATCGCGTGTATCATAATTATGGATCATCATTTTCTGAATATTATCATTCACAGATATAGTCAATTTTTTATATTCTATTCTAATATTTGATTTTGGTCTTGAGAATCTTCTCAAAAAATTTATTTTATGATCCTTCATTCAGAGTTTCGAAACTATATGTGTTCTCTCTAATCTTGCAACTTTGGTTTATTGCGTTACAAAATAAGAAATTTTGAGACTGAATAATATTTACGGAATGACAAACACTGAAAAAAACACATGATTTCTGTCTTATTTGACATCAACCTCGTCCGCAAAATACTACAGGCGCAGAAAGGATTTCCTTCCAATTCCAGCTAAAACCATTTGCCGACAGGCAAAAGAACCACAACAATGATACGCATTAAGCCAGTTGTTTTTCGGAGTTACCTAATTTTAGGCATCGTTAAAAGGTTCTATTTGTCTTTCAACGGGGGGACTCCCACTGTTACTATCATTCGTCCTTTTTCAAACCTAGATATTTCTCTTCTTCGAATCACTGAAAAAAACTGAAATACTCTATTCCTTCCAGCAATTTTTACACACAACATAATAATTGAGAAATTACTGAAAAGCATTCTGTAGTTTTCGATTTTTCAAAAATAGAAAAATTTCGTTCCCCCAATCCCACAAAGAATTCACCCATATCCCACCTGAATTTTAAACTGAATGTAATGCATCAACACATGAACGAATTTGTATTTTTTAATCCCCAGGAGTTGAAAGGAGGCAGGTCCTTCCAGAAGCTTGGTTTCACAGACCTAAATCTAGCTGAATTTGCCGGTGCCGGTCAATCGAGACGGAGGTGCTTATTGGAAGGATACGACGCCAGACATAGACAGGACAATTCTATGCTCAGGGTAGCGATCCGAATGAACATGTTGTCCGGTGATATTTTGTTCAAAGTGTAAGTGTATAGATATTAGACCCAAATCTATTTAATCGTTGATGAGCCAAATGGTTTAATAACGCAAAAATTTCTATCCCTCCAGACCTTCCCCGTCGTTGAAACAAACGCAATTGGCGGTGCCCGGCGTCCCAGGTATACCAGGCGTTGGTACAGACGAGGGCAGTGGTCCTGAGAGATGTGGCAGCAGAGAGGATTACGTTTCCAGTGGATCCTTAGCAGGTAGCATAGCTAGCGCAAGTAGTGGATTTGGCAGTCTTCCGAAGAAAAGACCACCTCTGTTCTCTTCTGGTAACTTAGATTTCAGCTTTTTTAATTATTAAACACACCCACACACTGAGCAATGCAGCTGAGAAAACATACATTAAATCCATAATGTAACATGTGAACAAACATCGAACGCAAGATTCCTTCGGTCCAGGGCGATAACGTCTCTCCTTTGTGTCAAAACGTTGTCGAAACAGATTAATAACAACTAATCAACATTACTGCTTCACTTGGCCTTTATTATCGTTTTTAGATATTTTTTCTCTGTACATTTATCGATGTGAGATTAGAGTACGATCGCTCAGCTTTTCAGATCATTCCTGCTGTATACATGCCCTACGTTCACTGTACGTCTCCTTTTTTTCACAGAATTGTTGAGTGGCGCAGAGACCTACGATTCAATCACTTTGAGCGATGTGATTCCATCGGCGATACCAATCGAAGCTTTGACCGAAGCTCACACCGAATCTGGACACTCGAGAAATAGCAGCAACACAAGTCAGCTCAGTAAAGGGTCGGGGTACGGATCTTTGAATTCACACAGTCAGCACAGCAGGCAGAGCAGCAGCGGAGATAGTGGGCATATTAGGTGAGTTCCATTACTTGTTTTTTTTTTTTTTTGTAAACATATCTTTCATAATTAGATGCAATAAAACGAAAAAGATAGAGTCCACAGACTTAATTGATCAGAAGTATTTAAAATATTAAGTCTGTTCTCATCTTTCAACGTTCCGAATTATTCGATTTCCATTGAAGATAAATTTCACAAGCTATTTGGTTCATCGAGTATAATCAAACGCTTTCGTGTCAGAGCAACATTTTTTGTCATACTTGGGTTTCTAAACGCTTCGAATCACTCGTTAGTGGTTATTTCTATCCGCTTCTCTTATCTACAGACTTTGATTTTACACAGATGTTTTTACAGCTATGAATACAATTGAAAGAAGATCTGTCATGTTTCGTATCTAATGAAAGGGATTCACACATTATTTGAGACAGACTTAAACAAAAGATAATCAATTTTCGCATCGTTTCAAACTAAGACGAGACTCCAATGTACATAGACCTGTTTATGCTACTAATATTGTATACTAACTACAAAGAACCATTCGCTAACTATTTTAACACTAATTTGCTGCGTACTTCTTCCGAATATGGTCTCGTATTTGTGCGTCAGCGTATAGCTACGGTATCTCACACATGAATTCGATATTTTAACTCTTCAATTGATGACGCTCTGCTCATTTTCATACTTATCTACCGACGCAATTTAAAAAATACGCTAATCATAAATGCCAGAACGTTACTTTTTTACTTCGCATGATATTTGATCATATCAGTTCAAATTCATTGTATATTACAATTTAGTATCGCTTCTCTCTACCTGAAATCTTTTATTTTACGAATATTGTCCCTATTTTCAATTTTAACACAACAGAGGTGTCTAACGATAATCATAGCTAAAATTAGGCGAATTGAATCCTCCATTATTCGTTTACTCTACGTTTTGGTAGCGATTTTATTATATGTTGTGTATTAACCATGCGTTGTATAACACTTTGTCCGTCACATAGTAGGAAGCGAATAATAACAGTTGGTGAATAGATATTTGTTGTTTTAAATCGGAAAACAGTAAAGAAGGAGATAGAGATAGAGTACAAGAGAAAAAAAATAATACTACTTGTTGTTTATAATTTTGCATGCCTGAAGATTTGTGTTGTGATCTTTGTAGGTCACCTTCTTGGCCAGTATGGGCACCACGCCTTCCAACTGTTCCTCAAAATCAAAATAGCAACCAAATCGAATCAACTCATCATCCGATGTCTCCTCCTTCTCCCACCCTGACTCTAATGGACCCTCGTTATAACAAATTTTGGTCCGATCGTGAGGAAAGCCCGGTTTCATCCAGAAAGATAGATATCGGTAGCATAAACAGCGCAGCTAACTCAGCCGCTGTCAATACAAATGTTAATATTCCTGATAATAAAACTTTCAAAATACCAAACGGCACGGCTCCTCATTCTGCTAAGAATAACAATAACAATGTCAAGAATAATAATCCACTAGGTAGCTTCAGATTGTCTAATTTCAACGGACCTTTGATGTTGAGAAAAAATTTGCAAAATATCTCCGTTGAAGATGGTTCAAAAAAATCAAATTCCATTAAAAATGTTCTCGTAAATCAATCAAAGAAAATATCTACCAGTAGCATCAATCGAAGGGATAGTTCGAAGACTTGTGAATCTATAAGAAAAAATAACGATAGTCCAGTATTGAGCATCGCTAATCAGGCCAGGGCTGTTTCCTCTCCTGATCCTTTACATAGACCTGACACTCCCAGAGCGTCGCTGCTCTCTGCGACAGCATCTCAGAGGCTCAGGTAGGTTTTATTTGCGATTTTAAATTCATTTTCATAGAATTATCTTGTCTTATCGTTTGCCTTTCTACCTTTTTCTTTTACCATCTACATTTATCTTATTTTTTATTATTATTTGTCATTTTGTTTTCTTCTAATATATTCATTCTCCGATAGGCATAATGTTCATAGTTCATCTATCTACGCGTCGTTTTATTTTTCTCATGCGTTCTCGCTACTCGTTAATTCTCAATGTTTGCTTCATCGTTCCTTACGTTGCAAACCAGAGATGATCAACGGAGTAACGAAATCTCAATATCTGATCACAATGTTGTGGCAATGAGAAAATTCAAACCAAACACAGATCGACGGACATGATATTAGCAATAAAATGACTTACAGCACTTGTGTTTGCTTTGAATTGAGCCCAAACTGCCGTGCAAAGCTGTGGCATGGCGAGTGTGCTTCAACTTTTAAAATACCTCAAGGAATCTGACTCGCCGCTTTCGACCGAATGATAAAGCGTGTCAAAATCTGCTTGCTTATTGCACTATGGATTATTGGTGATGGGATTAATTTTTCTCAGTAATTATTCTTCTCTTCTTGCATCATGCATTTTGTAATCCATCTACTTCCTCAGACTAAACGAACTGGACACTAGCTTAGGGACAATTATTCCGGATTTTTTTTTCCATTACACACGAGTATCTGAACCATTACTTGATTTATGTGTACAACCTTGAGTTTGGGAGGGTTTCCAAAACATTTTATACCCACAGTTTACACCCTGAAATAATGAAAAAAATTGACAAAATTATCTTGCTCCGATGTTACTCGGAGAACAATATCTGGTGGTAGCCTCTAGTTAGGACGCTTTGAATCCTTGCAGGGGTATCGGAGGTGGTCATAGAAAATTGCTGGACGGTGCTGGTGGAAAACTAGCTACGGTAGCGACTAGTCCGGACTCTGAAGAGCCCTCTGAAATACTCGAGGTTACAGCTACCACTACGCAGCGACGAAACAGCGTCACCCCACCGTCAGTCCATGCCCTTGTGTATACATGTTTTCTATTCTAGTGAATGTCTATTCCGCTTAACAAAGAATTTATTTCTCTTTATTTAATCGTCGAGGGCTTGAGAATGTTGCATTTCATCATTCGACGTGTACTCTTAATCCTATCAGAATAATCTTTGCATGATTTTTACAAATACGCTAACGTTGATGGTGTTCTAACAAATTCGTTCTTCTAATCTGGTTTCTAGTTGAATCCAATAACTCGTTACGCGTTACTCATCGCTTTTGTCTTGTATTCTTTCATCTTTCATTCATTCACTCGACAATATAAGTATCGGGTTCATATATTAATCACTTTCATAAGATTATTCCCGTTATATCCATCGTACAACCGTGGTGTGGGTACTGCTTCTATCTCTAGACTGTAGACTGTGATTATTTAGCCATAGATAGACAGATTTTTAACGATTAGTTACTCGGCATGCTCTGCAAGCAATTATGTGGTAGCAATTGACTACTGAATTTGATTTATGAAACTAAATTCAACATCATGTTTCTAGAAATCCTTCCGGTGGGTCCGGTCTGAGTGAAACCGGCTCTCTCGATCGAGCCAAGGCAGCATTAGAACGAAGAAAAAAGGCTGAAGATGGGAACATCAATCCAATTATGTGCAGAGTCGAGGTGACAAGGCCGAACGCCGATTCGTTGATCAACGAACTATTGAAAGCGACTAACTTGGACCAGTCGGACCTCGAATCTAACGAAAGTGAGTACGGATTCTCGTTCACGATGCAGTTTACAGCTGAAAGTTTTCAGGAGCTTAACGCCCGTTGAATTTTTCTTCTTCAGCACCTGGGCTACAACTGTTCATAGCCAAAGACGGAACTACGGCGCTAGGAAGCCACGAAGTAAAGAGCCAAATGCCGGCGGGAGTGTTCAAGCAGGTAGTTATGGAAGATAACAACAGGTAACACGAAATGAACTTGACTCGCCGTCAACAGGCTCGCCACGTTACAACAACGTTTTCGCTAGCGCTGGTGCCAGAGCTGGTGTACGAAGCTTACGAGCCCAGGTAGTAATAAGACTTTAGTAGTAATACAACTAAATTATGTTTCATATTATTAATTTCTTTGTTATAATTTGCTAGAGGGTGTTAAATGCTGGTGAAATTTATTGTATGTGGAAGATATTGACCATTGGGTAGCTCTTTTATTCTCTTTATTTTAATGTTTTTCATTGTTACATTCATTCAAAATTAGAAATGATAATTTTTCTCATAATCAATAACATACAATATTACTGTATAAAATGTTAACAATAGGAAATTTATTTTGTGATTGTTTTCATATTTTTCATAGCATTTATCACCCTTTTTGCCTAGATTTTTTTTTTTTTAATTATTTTCTACGCCAAGTTAATCGTTATATCCGAAAGGACTTCAAAGAGAATGTAATCTGGCATAGCGTTTCAAATTCACAAAAGACTGCATCTGTACTTTGGGAAAGAGTATTTCCTTGATACCCATCATATCGTTGGGTATTTAGATTATTTAATTCTTGTATTCTAAATCTCCAAACATTCTCTCAAAACAAAAAAAACAAAAATTTTTAATATCAAAATATTAAACCTTAGCAGTATAATTTATTTTATTCAAGATAAAAAGTTAAGAAATGATGAATCCTAAATAATGAAAAGAGAAAAAAAAATGCAAAAAAAGCTTATTTATAATATACTAGACAAAGGCTCCTTAGCACGACTTGATTAAACAAAAGCCATAGCTACTAAAAATGAATGGAAATAAAATGTATTTAGATGATTTTGAAATTGAAAAGCAACAATGTGCTTAAACAATAATAAGTGAATAATTTCTTCTTCCATTATAAAAACCGAAGCACAAGACGGAAGCCACCTGTGTTTAAGAAATGGAACGTTAGTCAATATTTTACGAGATATTCGAATGTATTGAATGAGGAACAAAAACAATAATAAATAATAGTTGTAAAAAATCATTTACAACGTGGACAAATGTGAAAAATAAAATCATCTAGTAAATGTTGAAATATTATGAAAATATGGAAGCTGTGTATGCACCAACATTCACCAATTGTTGAAATTCGAGGAAAAAAAAATAAATGAAAAGAATAAATCAAATATTATAAATAATGAAAATGTTTTAGAATTCGATGCGAACTTTGAATAGAAAATCGAATGTGATGAAGTATTACGTGAGTTTTTGTGTTCCATAAAAAAAAATCAAAGATATTAATGTACAAATAACGAGAAAAAGAAGAAAAGAAAAAAACTTTTGATGCATTTCCAATTGAATTCAGATATAAAAATTGTTAAACATCGTTTATTGAGTATTAAAATGACATTTTCGAAACGCGTTGGTGCAACCAGCTATTTAATAGCAACTTGTATATATAAATAGAATAGTAATTGTTATGTAGCTAAATGGCAGGTGTTATACATTCTCTGTATTTGAAGAAAAAGGTATAAAGAAACAGAAGAAAATAAAATGAAATATATATATAGATATATACTATATAACATTACTATCGGTATGATATCTAAAAATTGGCTCACGTGTGTATCAGTGCGTAAGTGTATCAGTAAGTAAATCCACATCAGCTACAATTCATGTACATGAAGACAAATTCAAATACATTTTTTTTTTTTTTTGTTACGACATGATTATTAGTAGCACCGAACGAACCACAGCATTGTGTATCACTTAGATTATCGTTAGGTATCATGAAATTAATCTGGATACGATCTTAAGGAACGCAAGTTTGATACATTTATTTGTTTTTATTCTTGATTAATCCTGCATATTCATTGGAATTATTTCATGCATTTACTGTACCCTACATAATTAGATATGTACATTATAATGAAGATTAGGTAATTGATAAAGTATTTCTGGCGTTGATTCATCTGGCTAATTATTTTTGCTATTGATGATATAAGCCGAGTTGAAAAAAAAAATCGAATTGAATTAATGTGACAATGTTGAAAGAATAAAATTAAAAACAAAAAAGAAGTATATATATATCGATACCAGTGTTACGGCTCGAGAATACTAATTTATTGAATCTTAGGTATTAAATAAAATTAAACATATAATTGATAATTAATTAATGTCGGAGGTTTAAAATAATTTTTTCTTTTTCTATTTTGTATAGTAGGATAAAATGTGAAGTGGAGATTTGCTTTCTTGTTATTAAACGCCAACGGTCCAGGCCACACTGTAAAACAGAATTTTCGTTACGTAAATTCAATTCTTACTGCTGATCAATTAATACAATGGCTACATCAGCGTATCAGTGATTGAAAATTACCTCACGGAAATTCTTGAAGAAAAAATAATAAAAATAAAATAGCAAAAACAACAAGTAAACAGTAAAGGATGAAATTAATCTTACAATAATTTATAGTTACGTTTGACTTGTGAAACAAATGTTAAGTGTTGTGATATTTTACATGATTGTAATAATTATTATTACGGTATTATTATCGAAAAACCAAAAACCACATATTTTGTTCTCCTCTCTGAAGCTTGAATAACATAATTCTTGTGATTTTCCATTACTTCTCTTTTTGAGTGATTATAATTCAGTAAAAATGATCGAGTAATACCGTTAAAGAAGTCATTCTGCAGACGAAGTTTCGAACCTACAGACCATAGAACGAGTTTGGAATTTTTTTTCCTTCCCAACATTTTGCAAAGAAGATTCGTTCAACAGAAAAGCAAAGTATTTTGCGTAATAACTCGAAATCACTTTCAGCCATAATGCGAAGCATCGCTCGAAATCATCTGAAATCACACGCAATCGTGTTGAGGAAGCTGATGATCAGGAAATCAGCTAAACATTGGAAATAAAAGTGGAAAATTTTCTTAAGAAAAAAAAACGAACTCAAAGATGAAGTAAATCATGTTTTCTTATTTCATTTTATTTATTCCATTTCACCGAGTTACAATATTGTAAGAGATGCATTTTTTGGGAGGAGGGGGGTAAATTGGATCCTTTATATCGATAATCAAACATGCAGCAAAGGGCTTTCATTGTACAATGCTGTTTCTCCGCCTTAAATTTGGCGCCTTTTTAATGAAAGGCTGTTTCGTCTCGGTCGGTAAGGTAGCTCATAATCGTAGAATAATTTCTGACGTCATTCCAGCCCAAACTCCATTTATGGTACATTAGGATTCTGTGAAAGATTCTCACTTATCGACGGTTGAAGTCGACGGCAGCGCGTGCGTGTAGTGGTACAGGAAGGAATATATCGTAGCTGTGCGCGCGCGCAATGAATCAGACTCCAGTATCGTGTATTCCTAATTCAAGAATGTCAAAAGCAAAGAAGGTTATCGATGAAGCTCGAGAAAGTCAAAATCCCGAGTTGGATTTGGCCGATAAGGGCATTTCGAATTTCGAGGAAATGCCCGGATTACGTGAGTAAAAATACACACTATCTCATCACCTCGTTCATCGCCTAATTAGGCAACATGTCGAGACTGCTTTTTTGCATCTACAAAACAACTCGCCACATTGCCATTAGTCCAGCCCAGCTGATGGGCGTGGACCATTCTATTTTTAATTCAAATCACACTTTTCCTCGTACCTCGACAACTTATCGAACATACAATTTTTGTATCGCCAATAGTCAAAGACACGATCGTCGAACACGTTGATGTCGAAACATGATATATATAGCTATTTGTTATTCGTGTGATGTCAGGGCAAGATTTAGACTCGCGCAGCTGACAGAACATGCTTACATACAATCTGTGTTAATTATCACGATGTCAATGAATTTGATTTAATTCATTAATGTCCATCACAACATTGGACAAAGGAGACAACACACAAAATTACACAAACAATAATGAATGAAATAAATTTGAAAGAGCAAAAAAAACCAGAGAAAAATTAAAATAATCATAGTAATAATAATGATAACATAAAAACTATACAAATTGAGTCACAACAACAATTAGAACGAAAAAGAAATATATTTTCTATACGTACGTTATATTTATTTTTCAGTGAACATGATACAGATCACCAGGCTGACGCTAAGTCACAATAAACTTCAAGGTATGGTCTTCACGTTTGCATCCTGCGAATAGCTGCATTGACGTCTGTATGGGAATGTCAGTAGTTGATTAAAATGGTGGTTTTCCGTTTTCAGTCGTCCCACCGGGATTGGCGAATCTCGTAAATCTGGAGATTTTGAACTTGTTCAACAACCACATTACCGAACTCCCAATCTCATTGTCTCAAATGCCTAAATTGAGAATTCTCAACGTTGGGTATGTATATATCGCTGATCGGATGCCGCGAATACTTACGATTCATTTTTACTATATTCTGGATTTAAAATCCATCAGACATTCACCACCAGGTCTGAGACAGCTCCATATTATTTTTCAGAATGAATAGATTGGATTCTCTACCGAGAGGGTTCGGTGCTTTTCCAGCGCTCGAAGTCCTTGATCTGACGTACAACAATCTGAGCGAAGAAAATTTACCTGGAAACTTCTTCATGATGGGTAATAGATGCTTTTTTCAATTTCCAATCGGAGTTGCGAGACTGATAAATAATTATTCACATCGTTCTGACGAGTTTTCTATTTTCTTCTCGCTTAGAAACTCTGAGAGCGTTGTATCTGGCTGACAACGACTTCGAGTATCTGCCAGCAGAGATTGGCCAGCTGAAGAATCTCCAAATTGTAAGAAACGAAGAGGATAATTTTATTAGGAACGCACAAAAGGATTTTTGATCAGAAATAAATCTTCTTTCACAGCTTGTACTCAGGGAAAACGATTTGATCGAACTGCCCAAAGAAATTGGGGAACTAAGCCGGCTTAGGGAACTTCACATTCAGGGAAATCGCCTCACGGTCTTACCTCCAGAAATAGGTGAATAGGAGTGAGAACTGCTTCGGAGTTCTCGAATCAAAAGCGAGAAAAGAGATGAAATTAAAAAAAAACTCTCGTTCACAGGGAACTTGGATTTAGTGAGCAACAAGGCAGTGTTCAGGATGGAATTCAACCCCTGGGTAACTCCTATCGGAGATCAATTACAAGTCGGTATTTCGCACGTGGTTGATTACATCCGATCGGAAACGTACAGATAGTGAGTATAACGCTGGAATGTATGAGAAAACTATGAAGCAATGAACAGTCTCACATTATGACCGTTGAATAATCGCCATTGCTCCGTTTTACAGCCTTTACAATCGTCATCTTAGTGCCAAGGGACCTCCACCACCGATAGAAAACGATAAGAGCAAGAAAATATCACGTGCTCGTTGATTAGGAGATGATCACGATAGTATATAAATCTACTTAATTATAATTTTAATGCCAATGATTAATCAATCACGCCTTTAAATCTATTAATTTGCTGATTAGCTTTGATTTGACAATTAGATTTTTATAAGATCAAATGGTGCCTTAAAACGAAGAATACTTACTGCCTTAATTAAAACTTTTTAATCGTTACATACTTTGATGAATATTCATTCATCAATGTTTTGCTTATATTTTTATAACAAATATATACATTTATATCTACTACGTATTTTATAGAACTAAATGTTATCTAATGCCGATTATTCAATTCTTGCTATACTATCTTACGTGTTCGTAGATCAAACTTATTATTTCTTATTATTTCTAAACTAAGCACTTATGTGTTATGCTTTATGACACTAGAATTTATTTATTTTATTTCCGATTATGATAGTACAAACTAAATCCATGATGCGTCTAGGCCGTAGAAAATTAAAGAGTCCGACTGTTTCATCTCAATATATCATGAAAAACTTTTATACGCTAGTTTACAAGTCTAGAAAATTTTACGACCGCTTTAGCACATTGAATCTCCACTACTGCCTTAATGCTTTGCACGTTTTTGGTGTAATTGAATGAGCTAAGGACGATGCAAATTATTCATCCACCTATACTTTACAGTACTTTGTTGTCCGCTAACAACGCACTTGTTAAGCCTCTAATTATCGGCATGCACAAGAATCTGTAAACCCGACTTTACCTTGGAACAAACAAAAAAAATTGAAAAAAATGGATAAATAAAAAAGATCTGAATAAACAATTTGCTACAGTGTTCAGATTTTTCGCGCACGTTTCACAAAATCATCTGTCAAGTTCACTGCGTTGGAATACACTATAAGCTAGGGGAGCAAGATGCAGAAGAATGTTATGAATTCATTCATCGCCGTAGAAAACAAGTACATGCATAATTGCCCATAAATTCAATTTCCTAAAGATAATAGAATTTATTTTTTTTTTTTGACATTTGTAATGTCTTGATTATATTTCAATGCACACAGGATGGCGAGATTGAAACAGAAAACTCTGAAACTTTCTAGAGAGGAATATTTGAAAAACCAATCCGGCGAAGGTAATTCATAATTAGATGAACTTTCAACGTTCAATCATCATTCTTTATGTAATGAGGTAATCCTCGTTGTCTTGTTAGATGAATCTCTCGAGATTACAATGGAAAAAGTAACTTGTCCAAAATGTAGAGGAGATGGAAATGAGTCTAGCACGATACATATACAAGATTTGTGTCCCGCAGACCGGCAGAAAATAACAGAACTCATTTCTGAATTAGCGAGGTGAAAAAAATTACGTAAATCGACTTCATTCTTCAGTTTGCTCCATATTTCTCTTCGTAGAATCATTTCAAACAACTACACAACACAGTTTTTTTTTCTCTTGTCAGATGTACTCAAGAGAAGCATAAAGTTACAGACGATCTTGCTGTTAGTAGAGCAGAAAATGAGGCATTGCAAAACCAATTACAACTATTTAATAGTCAACAGGAAGATGAGAAGAATAAGTTGAGATCACAGGTAAAGTGTTAAGGGATTCAATAATTCAGTACTTCCATTATTTGAAATTGAGAAGCTTTAGCGGATACTCGCTGATAAAATTTCAGCTATCGAATACAAGGACGGAAATGAGTAAACTGAGATTGCAAACGTCGCACTCATTGAAGCTGTTGACTCAGCAGATAATAGCGTTGGAAAATCAATCGTCGAAACTGATTGAGACTGTTAAGGATTTGCTTAGCGATAAAATATCCCTGCAGGATGAGTTGATTAAGCAGAAAATCAAAGTCCAGGCTCTCGAAGCGAGGGTTAATAGAATGAAGGATCGTCAAGATGTGGAAAAACTTCTAATCTCTGATCGGCAAATGAAAAATCAAACATCGATAAAAATTGATCAAGACTGTCAGACCGAAACAGAGGCAAACTGCTCGTAAGCCCAATGTGGTAAAATCTATAAATATTCGATGTATTATATCAGCGGAAATTTTCAGACAGGAAATATTTACATGCTCGAGATTAATCGCGTTGGAATCAAATCCAGAAATACATAGGTTCTCAAAAAATAGTCACGTCAAGAGCAAATACGATCTAGACGAACCATCTTCGGAGGCCATATTGATACGAGAACTATTCTTCAAACGTCCAAGCATAGATGATAACGAGGGACTTGATTTATTTCCAAAATTACCGAGAAGTTGACTCTCATAAGTTAAAATCTCATTTTATTAGGATCATTAATTGACAATAAATACTAACTTACAAATGCAATGTCTAATTACAATAAAAAAAAAACGTCGGTTATTCCCAGTATTTTCCGATTCGTCAAGTATGATTCAAATTTATTGAATTACATTCAAACTTACGCCCTTTCCTCTATGGACGTATAAGAAAAGTCGTCTTTTAAGGGGAAATGAAAGTCACGTGACCTCGATATGATTTACACTTGGAATTTTC
>JAFFZH010011003.1:0-23068 GCA_018420115.1 Euura saliciscinereae | reverse complement strand
ACAGAAAAAGCTTGAAAACATCGAGAAGGAAAAATGTCCCCACTTCGACTCTAGGCTCAAAAATGTTGATATCTGACAGACGATTTTTCAGAATTTTTTCAGATTTTTAAATTATGTCGACCAATATGACCATTTTCAAAAATTGTAGACAATACGTCTCATGGCGAAAAAAAAAGATTCCCTTTCAAAGTGAGATCAATCATATTGCGGACAATCGCGGACCAAATCCGAGAGGTCAAGGGTCAAACCCAGGTTGATTTGGCATGGAATGCCACCTATAGTTCTGAGGTTTATCAATAGTTAGCATCTGAAGTCAAGATAATTGTCTAAAACTGTAACGTTAGATCGGTCGCGCCATGTAACCCCTTAAATCAGAAGTAGTTAGGTAAAGATTTGAAAAAGGTCAGCAGAATGAAAAAAAAGCGCTGTAATAACGATCTGAAAGTTGGTTTCAGAAGCGCGCGAAGCGCGCTATTGTGAGCTAGTATACATCAATGCAAAAATTTGTCAGTGCCACCGCATACATGAAATAAATTTGACGATCCAAGATTTTCGATGACGTTCGAATAAAATCAATTTATTTATGCATTTCCACTACTTTTCCCCATTTCCAAAGAAAAAGAAAATCAAGGAACTGAGAATGAAAAAAAAAATATATATTCGCCCTTATGTCGTTAGCCAGCCGAGGGTAACGACAAAAATGCGAATAATTTTTTTTTTCATGAATGTTCAGAAGTTGAAAATTTCAATAGATCTTTGCGGTTTGAGTGTTTTCGGAGCGAATTACGAAAACAAATTTTTTAATCGACTTTTTGGGGCGAATATTTTATAAATTAAAAAAAAAAATTGTCACAAAGGAAAAAGTTTTTTTTGTTCTTTTTGTCATTCCATTTTGTGTAAAAATTATGATAATGCATGAAATGAATGTTTTCTAAACATTACCGGAAAATATCGTAATTTGTGGCAGATACGTCCTTTTGCGCTTACGTTTTTTATTTTCTAATTTCAATGGATTTATGTGAGTTCCACGTTTCCAAAGTGAATGCAACAAAAATAAATTTTCACTCGCCCTTTTGCCACCAAAATCACATGTTTGGCGCTTACATCCTTTATTGCCATTAGACACGCGATATACAATATCAAATGCATACAACTACGCAAATCGTATTCCACGCTATGACCGGCACCATTTTTTTTCCTAATAAAATCTCAACTCCGTCTGAATTAAATGGTGATAAAATTGACGAATTTTGGCTCGTCAATACTTGAAACGCATATGGGGCATTTCATGCCAAATCGACCTGCCGGTGACCCTCGACCTCTCGGCTCGGCTCCGTCATTTTCATCATTCTTTCGACTCTAAATAGCGACTAGACTTTTTTTTTACGATTTTTCAAAATAAATTTCAGCGCGTAGTGAGTTTTCAAAGGTCTTTTTTCAACCCCTCGATGACCGTGACCGAGAAATCGGAAAAAATTCTCAGAAAGTCTCCTTCACAAATAAAAAAATTTCACTCAAATTGCATAAGGTCCAAACTTTTCCTTCGACCTGATTTCTTAGGTTTTCCGATATTATCGAATTTCATTATTGTTTATTGATTTTTTTCCTTTATTCTTACTTATATATATTCAACTTTGGATTATGATTCAATAAGTTCACGGACTCACGGTGCATTGATCACCACCTCCATTTTTTTTCCAACTTTTTTTACCGAAAAATCGAAAAATCAGGTTGAAGGAAAAGTCTGGACATTATGCAATTTAGGTTAAAATTTTTCATTTCTGACAGAGACTTTTTGAGATTTTTTTTCTCAGATTTTTCGGTCACAGCCATCGAGGTGCTGAAGTCAAAATTAAAAAAATTCACCACGCTCTCGAATTTATTTTTGAAAGATTTGAAAAAATTCTTATTGCTATTTAGAGTATATAAAGAATGATACAAAAAATCACAGACCAGATCCGAGAGGTCGAGGGTCACCGGCAGGTCGATTTTGCATGAAATGCCCCATACATATAATTCGAAAATAAACCATACATGTAGGACAAGGTGAGGTCCGGTAATTTTTTCATCTCAAATTAATTGCTTTCGTGAAGAATCATATTTTAAAAATAGGTGAACATTCTCGTACGTGCTGGTGCAAAATTCATAATTGTCGTATATTCTGAGACAAGTGCGCGAAAGCGGCAATGCGCGCATGCACGTGAAGGCGCAAAACTAGCCCGAAAGCGAGTCGAGGTGGGACGTGGACGAGTCAAAGCAGACCGGGAACGAGCGAAACGGCGAGTGTGGTTTTACACACCGCTGCGAAGGGGGCAAAAGACCCCCAAAAGAAGCCCGCGTGACAATCTCGTAAAGTAACTGTTTTCAGGCAAGGTTATGTTCTTCGCACGACCCGCTGTTTTGCCTGTCGAGTCGATGTCGAGAAGAAGACTCTTCGTGTCAGCTCTGAAATCAGCCGTATAAAGCTCGAAAACTGGCGTCTAAAAGTGACTTTTCACTGCCTGAGCCGTAAAGACCAATTTTGTCCCAAAGTTTCACTGAAGCCGCCCTTGAAGATTGAAAACCAATAAAACGATTTCGATAACTACAATCAAACTACAAGGTTTGAGGTTTACAGTAATAGAAATTCTGTTTCGTTTTGATTTGGAATCAAATACATAAGCAGATTTTCAATGTCTCAAAAAAAAAATTTCACAGCAGTGTAATATTTTGAGACAAATGAGTTACTATCCTAGACTTGACCTAGTCAATGCACGGTGCGTCTCTTTACGTATGAGTAAAAAGTGAAGTACATTTAGAAGAACGGAGAACAGATGCTTTCCGCACCATCGTTTACAAAGGCTACTTTCTCTGTCTCATCAACAAATTACGTTGAAAATCGAGTAGTTGAGCACCAGGTACTGAGTATACCGCCATACGTTAAAGATTTACTCAAAAGATAACTTAATGAACGAATAATTGATCCAACAGAATTTCAGAAAGTGCGCTGCTCGATTGAGCAGCAGGAATAATTGAGGGGTGGGAAGGCCTATACCGAGATAAAGCTCGGACTGTGTTGTGTAATGTTCGGATTACACTTGTAACGGAAGATCTGCAAATTCTATAGAGAATTGATTTCAAATTGACGAGAATTGTGTAGAGGAAAAATAGTTAGCAGCAAAACGTACGTAAGCGATAAGAGAAAATGGGTCGACAAGCTTGATGTAAACAAGGAGATACTTATGAAGTCACGTAACAAAGCGACGTCTTCGTCACTCATATGCAAAAGGGCACGTTACACCAGATGTTCGTTAATGTCGGCCAATTCAGATACCAACTCTTACTTACAAATCGCAGAAACAATTTTGGAGAGAAAGCAAGGGAATGCGTACGAAGGAATAGTAGTGAAATTACCTGAAGAAAAAATACGTGGAACAGAAATTCCAGAGGTAACATGAAGCTTCCAGAGGGAACATGAATCCGCTACTCCTACGCTCCCAGGAAACTCGATCACATTCGATAAACAAGCAATTCATTATCAGAAAACTTGCGCAGGAAATAACAGAGAGTAAGCTTTTAACTCATCTCGACGTCTCATTTTCTTTGGAGAGCAATTCTTCATCGTATGAATGAGGGAAACTGAGAGAAAAAAATCCTGTGATAAGTTATGGTCATTTATCGAAAGTTAGCGACAATCTAGTCACTCTTTTGCTGATAACTTGGTCCAAAAATTTTGTTTTTCAATTTCCCTCATCCAAAGGATGAAGGATTGCTCTCCAAAGAAAATGAGACCTCGAGAGACATAATAGGATCAACCATGTGCCTGAAACCCTACGTCAAGTGATTTTTGAAAAATTCCATTTACTACGAAGAAAAATGTTTTTCCTAAATTTTCAGGGTTGAACCATCAAATTTTCAGGGTGGACCCTAATCTTGACGGATTAACCCTGGAAATCAAAGGTTCAACCCTGAAAAATTTCAAAGGCTTTCCCCCGAAATTAACGTTTTCACCCTGAAAATTGAAGGTTACTACTGAAAATTTCCAGGTGGAAATCTGTGGATGAACCTATAGAACTAGAAATCTACTGGATTCTATGAATTTCAAAATGGATTTCTATAAATATCCAGGTGAACTACTACTTGTATTGTTTACTATATTACCTGGATATTTATATCAATCCATGTTAAAATTCACAGAATCCAGTGGATTTACAGTTCGAAATTCCTATAGCAAGACCATATAGCCATATAGGTTCACCCATAGATTTCCACCTGGAAATTTTCAGTCGGGTTGATCCTCAAACTTGAAGACTTTTTTCCGTAAGTCAACGAAAACAACTTCATAACTCAACGAAAGTCGAAGATCTGTGCCTGGAATTGCTCTGGCGAGAAAATACACTGAATCCTAGCTTCATGTTGAAAAGATAAATCTGTGTCCAACTTATAAAGAAGCTACGAGGCAAAAAAGAAGCGGAAAATCTTTTTTCTTTTCTGCGTAAACATCCGATAGCGATAGATGGCGAAGAGTATATAGGTATACGAGGACGATAATTTCCAGGAGACATATCGGAGAAAAGGATTAACCTGAATCTTCCGCAATCAATCGTAACGAGAGAAAATGGCCGAAAATTAAAAGAATCTATGGAGACGTCTAGACTTGTCCAAAGCTAATAAAAGAAATCGCGAGTTCGTCGCTTGAAGTTGTGCAAAGAAAGGGCGGCGCCCATATTTGTATGTGCAATAGGATCCTTCATCCTTTTCCGCTTGTAAATATTATTTCTGGATTTCTTTCTCGACCTCATAGCTGAGCTAATCCGGTTTTTCACCAAATATACCGAATAATTTTTCCTCAGAAATCTTTTCTCACACTTTTTACAGGTAGTAGACCCAGAAACAAAGTATCGTGAAAAATTATACAACCTCATTTCACGAGATAAAACCCGAACAATATAATGTATCGTAAAACATATTCTCTTGATAATTCTTCATATGTTTCACTAAAATACGGTAGTGGGACGACGTTCCACAACAGACCGTGTGGCCTAATGGATAAGGCGTCGGACTTCGGATCCGAAGATTGCAGGTTCGAGTCCTGTCACGGTCGACATCAATATTTTTGTTTTTTTTATACAGTGCAGACCATTTTTCACCTTCGACTCATTCAATGTTGCCCAATCACAACAAACACGGAGTACAATCAATATATGAACTAAAGAAGAAACGATTGTTTTTTTCAGGCATGTGTGCGAGCCAATACAGGAGGGGGAGCCACGTTTTGGGTTATCACATTTGAAGATCGTATTCTTAGTTATTGTCAATTGTAATTTCAGCAAGACTTGAGCTTTGATTGGGTGAATTTGGATATCATACGAGGAATTATGAAGCAGACCGTGCTTGATACTATTTTACAATGTTTGCGAGGCTGACCATAAATATAATCACAAGAAGAAAGATATAGTACTATTTTTCATCGCTGATCTTGACACAAGATCTGTACTTATGCACACATCTCGCCATAGCGTCTGCACTGCACTGGATTCTAAAATATTCACATTTATACAATATGCCATACGTTCTGCGCCTCGTTCCAGGTAAAGGGGTCGGTTGTTCTTCCACGATTTGATACATTCGGCTTCCACGTAACGAGCCATAGAATATTTATTTCCGGTACACCCGGTAGCGGTACGCGTTCGTGCCTGCAACGTCACGCCTCATGCGTGATCGGTGGCGCCAGACCCCCCCCTCTTGCCAAACGTAGCAATATCATGTACTTGAGTCTTGAGCCCTCGCCAATTATTATGGTGAAGTTCTGAAACCAGTAAATAATCTAGTATCGATGCAGCGCGGGCTCGAGGGGGAAGCCGATGGGTTATTTTTACCCTGTGCATGAAACGTGACGAGGTCTTACATCAGCAGATGTCGACCAAATCGTCTAAATAAAATATAACGGGAATATGGGGGGTTGTTGATTCATATGCACTTTGCAACCCTATTCAATTTTGCGAGTATACATACATGCAACGTCCAACGGTCCGCGATGAGACCCAGGAAGCAGGTGACACGGAGCGTGTCAGCTGCAAGATCGAATACAAATTGAAATTTAATTTAATCTAGAGTTTCTTTCTGTTTTTTACCTTTGTTGACAGTCTATAAATAGATATTTTCAATATAATTAAAAAAAAAAAATTCCTTCCTTCGAGCCGGATTTGAACCAGCGACCTATGGATGTCTCTTGCGTGATATTCCAGTCTACTACAGTCCACCGCTCTACCAACTGAGCTATCGAAGGTATAGACGCCTCTCACTAAATTACTATCATCAATACCACACGGTATAGTGTTCCGACTAACTTTCATTTTACTCATATCATTATCTTATTGTCCCGTCTACCTGGCCTTGCTATTAGAAGGAGAGCACTACACATGTGTTCGCGACGGTAGGTTATACCACCAAGAATTCACGCCTGTTATTCGTATCGGTCACGTGATCGGGTATCAGTTGAGTACTTTCTAATCATCAGCTAACTGTAGAGGAACCAGAGGGCTTCTTTCCAAAATCCATACAGCACATAACGTCGAGGTGAGACTGTGACCTTTACGTGGAGAGAAGGTCGAGTCATGACGTCACCTGATTTATTGAAAGCCAGGCCCACAATTTAAGGTTCGACTATACATATACTAGGTATAGGATGGAGTCGAACAATCACTGCCATTATCTGCGATATCATGGTCGAGTGAATCAATGACAGTCCTCTTTGAAGCATTTTGAAGACAAGAGAAGGATCTATATTATATTATAGAATTTTGTTCTCAATTTTCCAACGAACGGTGTCAATAGTAGTCGAAATTTCCGAAAGGTCATGGCGAAGATACGTCCTTTACCTTCAATTCAAGACCAAAACTAACAAAGGACTAGCGACTAGCGAGAAAGATTGTACGAGCACCATATCCCTACTCCGTCGTAGCCCGGGGAGTCTGTCCGAGCCGTTATCCCCTCCACTTTCGCGCGGGAAGCCGATTCTCCCGCGCTATCTCACTGGGCAACGGCCTCTCACTACATCACACATTTTGTACCTTTTGATACGTTTTCTCTCGCATCAATGTGGGAGAAACGTGGCCAATGTAATTCTTCTTATCTCAATAGTCTCCAACCAGCTTCTCCCAGTGGTAATCGATGCGTTTCGTGGTTTCATTTGCTAGTTGGGAAGATAAATTCACATTCTTCCACCAGGCAACAGATAGAAATTAGACATTTTTGTCCAAAAGCTAGTCTGAAAATTATCTTCAGTCAATTCGCTTACAGTCAAGAAAGGGGGGGGGGGGGGGGGGGCATAAAAGTGAGTAAGGTTATGTGGTTCATTGGCACGAAGATAAATTGATTGTAAACATCATATCCGATGGGATTCGATGAGATTGGAGTATTTGCATCTGCTCGTAGTATAAACGATGACTGTAAAACCCAGGGAGATCTTATCCACCAGACGTTAGCCTGCGGCCGCGCCTCCAGCCCCGCCTGATGGCGATAGTAGATGTAGACGCTTGTCAGAACGCCTTTGTGTTCCTTCATATAGGCAACTCTAGACACGCGCGGGTCATCGAGTTGCCAACTGTCGATGTGCCGGAGATTCGCAGCCAGTCACCAGCATTCGAGAACTTGAATAAAACACGAACTTGTCAACTGATGTTTGGAAGTTTTTGTTCATTGAAAATTAAAGTAGAATAAAGTTTGAATTTTGATTTCAAAATGTGCAAAAATCTTAATCATTCTCAGAAAACGGATTTTCGAAAAGTCGTCGAGACAATTAATGGAAATAGAAAACGAAAAATAGTTAAATAATGAACCGTTTATCGCTTTACATTTTTTCTCGTATTTTCTGGTTCAAAGTTAAGAACTTGTCAAGTTTTAAGTTGCTTTCAGATAGACACTTGATTTTCCCGAGGGGCTATTCACTCCTGGAATCAACTGTACAACTGGAAATCAGCCAAATTTTTTTCGAAATCACTTACAAATTAGCTGAAATTAAAAATCACTTAGAAATCAGCTGAAATTCTTCGGAATCAATTTGAGATCACCGAATTCGTATGAAAAATCAGCTGAAATCACTTGTACACTTAAAGTTTGAGATAACAGCCCTTCGGATTTTTTTGTACTTTCTAATGGAAGAAAATTCTGGAAGATCGTTCGACGCGTTGGGTTTTATTCACGTTCTCAGACGTCATCCAGCAGACAGCTTTTACTAATTGAGGCATTCACTCCCTCAAATTACAACCTTCAAGTCGACCTAAGTTTTGACACAAAATACAGAAATGAATGATCACGATCCGCTATATAATTTAGCACGATGGTTGCGCCTTCATATCATTCAAATCGGCTACTATATTTTCAAAAGTTAGCAGCGTCTTATCAAATTTATGTAGTATGTATCTGTAATGATAAGCGTCTTTGACGAAATTAGTCAAGTCATGGTTTCGGTTGTAACTATTTAACGATTCAATTTGTAATATTTGCGGAAGGAAATTGGCGTACACACTCAGTTTATTGTCCCCAACCATCAGACGTTCCAGATTTCGTATAATGTGCTGCTTTCTGTGCAATTTAAAAAATTGTAATTCCACCAAAATGGGATTGCGCAGAATTGATGACTGATCTTCAAAGTCGTTATAGTGCAGTCCTTAATGCATTTTGCATTTCATGTAATCAAAGTAAGGTACAGAGCAAAATTTTTTCGTCAGTGAAAAATCAACTCCACATGCTCAAAAACTGTGATAAACGTAGTACCAGTGACATGAACGCTCCAATCAATATTATTTCTCGAACTGATTGAGAAACTGAGAAAATTAGGCACATGACTATTTTTATTCTACACAAGTATTGTATGTTAGTTAGTTTAAAATTTACAAATAAAAATGTTGACATTTCGACAACTCGTCTACAACCTTTCTTTATTTTCCAAAAAATGATTACAGCTCCCTGATTTTGTCTTCAGTTTTTTTTCTCAATTCATGACACCAAAGCTGCGTCTTTGGTACTTACGACCTTGTGCCATTATATTCACGCGATTTCTTCCTAAGAGACCTCGAATCACCGGGAATGACTACTTAGATAACAAATGCCCACGAAGAATTTTAGTGAGAACGAACGAACGAACTTAGAACTGATTAAATTTTTGGTTTTTGGATTTGATCAGTTGGGATTTTCCAAATTATGTTAATTCTAAAATTCTGAAAAATAAAACAAAAACTATGATATGTTGAGAATGGATGAACGTATTTAGATGAAAATTGGTATCAATGGTCACCGATCACCAAGCAAACTTCAAGATGCCAAATAGGTATACTGGTGGAAAATCCTAAAACTTCTTCGATTTCAATTGAAATTGGTATCTGAACGTTTTTTCCCTTGCCCATAACGAACCTCGGAGCAGATTTGCGCAAATCAAAATGACAAGTCTAATTTGTGGCAAAAAAATCTTGAAGTTTTCGGATTTCGATGCAAAATGGTACCCCACGGGTTTTTGGGTCGCTGGTCACGACATTGTAACTGAATCTCCGAAAATCTGAATTGGATAACAATATTTTTTATTAAGATGCCATGTCCTATCCTGATAATCGTAAAGTACAAAACGTTGGCCCGTTAAAAAAAGAGTATTTAAAGGATTGCTTGAAAGTGAGCGAGCACAGCGAGCGAGGAAAAACGCTCCACCAATCGAATGAGCTAACGAAGCGAGCACAACCCAGTTAGTTCTAAGTAAGTTACATTCGTTATATTTCTTGGTCCACGTGTGCACCAGCTTGTCGGAAGACAAATCAGTTTTCAGTATTGGATGGAGGGGGGGTAGGTATGGTCATTGACTAACTCTTTAGGTTGCTGCAGTGAAAATGAGGCGCTGGTTGTACTTGCGGGGGCGAAAAGAGGGTAGCGCCGCGGCGAGGCGCGGGCGGTGGGGTCGCGCGTCGCAACCCTCCGCGTCTAACGCAGACGCAGGACGTCCGTCTTCTGGGAGTTCGTAGTCTAGTGTCGCTGGTCGACGTCAACGGATCGCAGACATTGTCGGGGGGTGCGGTTGTCGTTTGTTTGCATTTTCGCCGGGTACCGGAAGTGGTGAGGGTTTCGACTCTGCAGCGCAAACATGGCGGCATAGTGCTGTGCGCGATACGAGGATTGGCGAGGTTTGTTCAAAGAGGCCATCGGCAATATTGCGGATTACTCATCGGCCCCCGTTACCGTGCTCCTGTGCTTCCCATATATTGTCAGTCGAAAATATCGACCGAGGTAGTAAGCGGACTTTTTAGTCAACGACGTAAAAAGCGAAAAAAGAAATCGGTTAGATCGATAGGAACCAATCATCGTCTAGAAAATTCAGGTCGATGGCCAGCTGACGGTGATTAGCGCTGTGATAACGTAGTGGCCAGTTTAGCTTCTATCGACGAACGTCGTGAGCAGTTTTGTATCGATTAAAATCCTCGTGCCGTTTCCCCAATTCCATCGGCTCAGCTGCTTGCTGGCCAGACACGGTGACGGCAAGCTTGTTCCGGACGGGCGTGGATGGGTACAGCAAACCTGGTTCTCGATGTGCAGAACTGGGTCGCGTCGAGGCGAGTTTCATGCTCCGATCACGTCAGTCAATCAAACCGAAGATCCGACATTTGAGGGTATTAATTATGCGAGCCTGCTATTGTTTCGGTAGGGATGGGAAGGATAGGCAACGGGGTAGCAGAGACACGTGGAAAGGGGCACCTGGACGCCCGGACACCTGGACAGCGGGACAGGGGCGGTGCGAGTAGCGCGGGTACGAGGGGGGCGGCGGTGCGGCAGACCGAGGCATCGCGGGGTCGATATCAGCGCGTGACGGCGCTCCGCACGGTGAAACTCGCCCGCAAGTATAACCGGTGGTAGTTATGACGGCGATGAGAATCCGCTACCTGTGTGTCAAGAATCGCACGTAAAAGTGATTCTCGGGTTGGGTGTCTCGGTGGTAATGATGGGAATGAATAATGAATAATACCGGCACTCCCTCGAACCCCCACCTCCGCCACCCGGTTCCGCTCCGCGTCGCAGTCGAAATCTTGTGCGTCAAGACCTATATAAATTCAGCCTGCCGGCACGGGGATCGATAGGATCAAAATTTACTCCGTGAATATAGCGCCGGCTCAGTTCTTAAGGGGTGATCCGGAACTCCATGTACCTTTTTTAAGCGAGACAAAGAACACTTGACCTGGGGACAAAGGGTCGCGGATCTTCGATGTCATCCAGCCAGTATAACTGTACTGCGGATTAACGGCTGCGCAATTCGTTGCTTCCATCTCAAATGTTCTACTTTTCGAAAGAAGGAGAAAAAAAAATAATAAGGAGTTCGGTCGGTTTCGATGTAGGCAATGTGTCACAACGTCAGCTTTGAGTGGCAGTTCGTCAATTGCACAATGTCATTCTATTAGGTGAGGATTTGGCAATGGTCGAGGTGTAACAGGCCGTTTTTTTTCCCCAAGGGTGGAAAATTTAGAAGTAAACCGGTGGAGCCGAAGCTGAGTGGCCAAATGAGAATGGCAGTAACCGAGAATAGTGTGGACGGCGGACCCTCGAAGAATCTTGTTCGGTGTGATTTTGGTGCCTTCGCGAGTGATGCAACGTGTTTAACTACGGCGTTATGATTAATTAGCGTCAACCACAGCCGGCAGCAGCCCATTGTCAGCTATTTAGTGGCGCTTTGCACTCGCTGCGTCAACTCTAATTAGAAAGTAAGTTGCTCTGTGTTGTGTAATTATGCTCATTTGTTTAGAACGAAACACTAGATTACCTTATGGTCCTCAATTATCGTCTGAACAATAACTAGACTCTTTCTTCAAGTCTTGAAAGCGAAAGCAGTCATAAGTTTTCCGTGCCTACACTGGATAACCCATATCGCATTACGTGAATGCGGTTCCTTTCGAGCGTTCTCCATTATCGTATAGATATGTATAAGGGGGATTCGACATCAAGTCGGACGGTCGATTTCGCTGATCCCTTTTGACCTGTCTGCCCTTTTACACAGTCAAAGTAGACGTTGAAAGGATCAACTGTGAATTTTTTCGGATTTTCCTGACCAAGTATTTTCTGACTACAGCTGGTCAAATAATCAGCTTTTAACGATTTTTCGATTTTTCAAGCCAACATAGCGCGAAATCCAGATGAGCAGTGAAAAAAGTTCTTATACAAAAGTTTCGCGACTTTCTTTGAAATTTCTGAAAATAATTTTTTGCTATTCTCTGTGCCTCGCAAAACTGCAGTTTTGGTGAAAAATCTTCGAAAATCTTCAATAACAAAAAAGTGCCACAATCGAATTGGCTGAAATTTTTGCACAGCATGTCTTTTTGAATGCCAAACGTTGTCTGAAAATATCATAGCGGGCCGAGCAGCGGTTCAGAAGATACATTAACAAACATTCGCATAGTGGCGAGAATTCGGCGATTATGAGGTCGCAAAAAAGTTTTTTCGGCCACAGTCAAAAAATTCAAGGTCGATCACGAGTACGCAAACAAGAATAATTATTATTGAGCTTGAATTTTCGATTCGTGACCAAAAAAACTGTTTTCCGATCTCATAATCGCTGAATTCTGGCCACTGTGCGAATATTTGTTGATATATCTTCTGAACCACTGCTCGATCCACCATCGAATTTTCAGACAACCTTGAGCATTGAAAAAGACACGCTGTGTATAAATTTCAGCCAATTCGATTAGAGCACTTTTGAGTTATGAATGATATACACTCATTTTGTATTAAAACTACACTCGAACGGGGTATTCAAAATCTGATGAAAATACTTTCGAAAAGTTCACAAAAAAACTCAAAATTTTCGAATTAGAACTTTTTTCATACATCGTTCACATTTTGAGCTATGTAGGCGCGAAAATTGGAAAAAAAATCGAAAATCAATTTATTTGATGATTTTTCGTAACGGAATGATGAGTCGAAAAAATCTGCAAAAATTCACAGTTCATCCTTTCAAGTTTCAACATGTAGTTTGACTGTACAAAGGGACAAGCAGATCAAAGAGGGTCAGGAAAAACCTCTCGTTTTTTCGTTCGATTTGACGTGGAATCCTCCATAAAAGTATTTATAGTATACATACCCTATAACGTTAATCTTCACTGTGATCCTGTGTCACTGCACGGCATGATGACTCCGATTAAACTAATATTACACGATCATTTATACTATCCTTCAAATTTTTAATTTTCGGTGTTTCGTGGACTCTTCCTTAATAGTACTCGTGATTTTTCAAATTTATCTTTCTATGTCGAGTTAAGACTCTCTTAGGGCTTCTTAAAGGAATATAGATCAATTAACACCTATGCTCATGGTTTTTGTGCAATGAGATAACGAATTATCTCCAAGCTAAATACAAAAGGACTCAGCGTCGAAGTACTGCGTTGGTGCACAGTCCCTTTCTCGAAAGGCCGGGCGTTACTACTAACAGCAATCTTCACCGAGGACTAAACCAGTTTTTCAAGGATAATTTAGGATAGGAACAGTTGTCTGTGGAGCAGATGTTATGTAGGTGTGAATGATTAGAATGTTAGACAGATTTATGTTGATAGTGAAGGTAATGTGGAGAAAATAGAACAGAAAATTAATTCATGAATGTTGTAATTGTTGAAAATTTTGTTCAGAACTAGCGAAAGAATAAATGGTTATGAAAGCGTTGAGTAATATTATGTGTGAAACTGATGATTAATCACTTTATCTATGATAGAAAGATATATGCATATGCATATATCTTCAGATTCTTTTCATGAAATATCATGTGATGGTAAATGGTTTTTAATCTGTAAAAGCTAAAGTGAACAAATCGAACTGATAATCGGCTGTTTGATGTCGTTGATTACATTTTCTTCTCACTTCTTTTTCCTTTGTTAAATACATAGGTATATGTATAGTGAACTTTCCGAATTCTCTACCGTATCTTCTATCTAAGACTGTAATCAAATACGACGTGTAGAAGATTCATATATTTTTATTTCAATACAGGTTTATCTGTACAGCCTATATTGGAGAATATTATTTATAGACCATAATTATTGTCATTCACATGATTCATTTAGTTTATTAATGATCAATTCACAATGTTTGTTCAATACGTAATGTTTGTAATTCATTATTAACGAAGAGAATCGGGAAAAGTCTGGGAAATACATATATTGAATGATTACAAGATTCATGGAAAAGTCATGGAATTTACACATGTAAAGTCACAGACATTCGCAAAAAAACATTTTTCATACTGACATCATATTGAAAAACTTCAACGCGTATTTGCGGAAAATTGGAACGTTTCTTTGTTTGTATAAAATTTATAATAACATTATAGAAGTGCATAGTTTTTCAATCAAAAGTTGAAGCTTTTGTACCTAAAGACCGTTTGTGTCGGATAGAAACATCAATTTCCAAAATTCATGATAGAATTTCTCAGAATAATTCGCGAAAAAAACGCCGTGGTCAGGCACCCCATTAGAGATCGGCTTTGCAAGGGGTGGCTATCAATCGACGTGTGGTGGTTTTCATGTCCATGAATTAATTCTATTCCTAAACCCATGGAAAGTAGCTCATGAACGTTTGAAACTTGGCACTATAGGCACATATGATTTAGTTGTATTTATTTCAATATTTTCTTGTTCGAAGAATTTTTTATCTCAGCGCAGGCTACAAATTCGGATTCACCGTACAGATGTTGGTGAAACATGTTGTCATGTTGTCAAAACTGCTTGCAGGTATCCTAAAATACGCATTTTTTGTCCCTAAAATAATCATCGTTTCACCTTCCATTCATGATATGAAAAATATGTGGGTCTGGATCGACGATGAGCCAGCCTTTGAACTTCCCGTTGTTCATTTTGTTTCCGGCTATTTTTGAATTTTGCAAATCTGACCGCAGATTCTTGATCATTGGTTCAAAAAAGAAAACCTTCGAGTATCAGCTTTTATAAGATTATAAGAATGTTTTTAGGGTTTTTCCCGGCAAATTAGATTAGAATCGAAGATCTGATTTCAGATTCGTGATTAGTGACCTAAAAAACCTTCGAGTACCACTTTTCACCAAAATGTTTTTTTTTTTTTTTTTGCAACATATCGAATATGCCAAATTAAAATTCTGAACCGATCAAAGCTAAAATATAGCCCCTCATTTAACATTTCAACCTACTATTGGGCAGGTCATGTAAGCCCGGAAAAATGGAAAAGTCGATTGAGGCACCTTTTAGAATTGAGCCGCAGTATTCATCTTTGGTGAAAATTCGTTGTACATCAGAAACTAACATTTGGGTCATTACTAATTCCATGTCAAATTGGACCTCATATCTTTTGCATTTGACCAAAATTTCAGGAACCGTTGTTTTAGACTAAAAAACAACTCATGTAGAACGAATTGGAAAAAAGTGACCCGTTCAATAATTATTCACTATTTCGATCTACGATGTTCGTCTATGGCTTATTTTGAAGCTCATGATCCAGGCCACTATACTATACTGTAATTTCAACCACCGATAACATCACGAACAATTGTTCCCTGTTTCAAACATTGAATATTTATTTCCGAAAAACACCCCCCAATCGCTTTGCCTGGTTACTTTATATGACTTAAGGCAGACTATTGTGGAGCTGTAAAGAAAGTTTGGAGAGTGTATCATTCCTTTTACATCTAACAAAAATTGTTGAGTCTCAAACCCCAGACAGCAAAGAACTATAAGAGTTATTCAAAAGTTCAGAAGTCAAAGAATGGGACATTTGTCGCCCGTATGAAGATTCTTAGGCAAATTTTAGTTCTGTGTTGTCTGGGTCTTGACGCTTGCAATAAGTCTACAATTATTGCAGGCTAAATAAGAAAATGTTGGATGGAGTACTCCGTACTCTATTCATTCTTATAGAATTATTCGAAACAACTACCTCATTTCCTATACGACAAATTATATAGTGTTCATGTGTGGGATATGGATTTTGTCATCCCGGAACTAACTGAGTATTCTGATCACCTACCGTTACCAATGAAATGACAGGATATTACGGCAAAAATATCGAGTGCAAATCAGTGAATCGTTCGTTCGTAATGGAACTGAAGTGAATTTACATGGGTGGTCAAATCTCCTGTATATCACTTTTTTTTTAAGATATCCGAATAAATAACTCTAGTAAAACATAAGAATTTTGCAAATTCTTTACCCCTCCCACCCCCCATGTCACAGTTAGTACAGCACAGTCAAAACATGATATTAAGAATGAAAAATCCAACACAACAATTGTGACAAAATATCGCAAAAAAAATTAAAGCACTCTTTTTTTCATCAAAACTGTAAAAAGGGGTTTTTGAGTGAACCTCGCATTACTCTCCCCCCCCCCCCCCCCCTCCTCACCAATACCACAATTTTATCCCCCCCCCCCCCCCATAAGCGTGGACGTCCTTTATGGATGCCCTCTAAGTAAATCTTGTAAGCACGTTCACTATAGGGTGATAAGCTGGCACTATGATAATTTTAATCTAAATCACTATGATCGACTCGCTGAAATGTTTGTGAACAGAATTGGACGTTTTTTAATTATTAGTTAATTATTAATTAATCACATTCCAATTACAAATTACAAATGTAGTAAAGATCACACTTGGATAATTTCACACCTAGTTCATGTTATCAGCATCGTCGGATTAATGAGTTCGACGCCCCTAGGCCCAAAACTATTTGCCTCCCCAATATGAAAGTCATAAAAAGTGTCGTGAAAGATCGTAGAAGTTATCTTCAACGGGGTTTGATTGCAAGTGATCCAAGTGTACCGAATCCAAATGCAACGAAAGAAAAGGTCATAAAAAAATGATGCACAAAAAACGAACAGGGGACATTTTCAATGATTCGGATGCTTACGTCACACGCGAGATCTGTCATGGATTTTATTATTTTAAACTATGCTTCAGACCTCACCATCTTGGATTTGATATTCGATTTTTTATGTTGTTATTCTAGCCGTAAAACCTCTTTTTTCATTTGTGATATTTTGGACCAAGGCTTTTTGAGTAATGATTTTTTACAACTGAAAAAAAGGACTATTTTGTATAATCTTTAAAAAAAATGAAAAAAAAATCTACGGATCACGTAACAAAAAATTCCTTCTTCAAAATATATTCAACGAACTTTTTTATACATTTTTTTTCATGAAATAACATGACGATGAAAAAAACCTTTTTCGATTTTTTTTCTATTGAAGTCATTCGAATCAAATTTTCGACGAATTACATTTTATCAATCTAATCACGATAAAATTTTGGACCAATCACATTTTTCTGATACAATCGCGATTATATCTGTTCTAAAACTATAATTATGATCATATTTTGTGCAGTTGGTAATTTCATTAGGCGAATAGGAGTGTCTTAGTTGATACATGGCACATCATTTATAACGAATGTGTGACCAACCTCAAACATAAATATGGGGCATTCCATGTCAACTCGGTCAATGATTTTCCCTCACCATTTTTGATTCGCTTTACGCTTTCCTATATAATTCTTTGATCTCAAAAAAGCACTTCTGAATTTTTCCACATTTTTCCCACCAACCGTAAATTTTTTTATGATTATTCTACCGTATCTAAAATTGGATTTTTTTTTAATCCAAAAAAATTCCCGAAAATCCCATTTTTCATTCCGATCATTTTGACACCCTGTTAATGATGGGCCAATTTTTTTTCTTTTTTTTTCAACTTTCTAAACATTTTGAACAATCAACATGGCATGCTGCGACGTTATAAAAACTTTCCACAGATTTTTTGGTAATTATGGGAGCATTTTCTTAACGTAGCAACAAGGGGGGGGGGGTCAAGACTTGTGACGTATTATTTAGGGGTGTCTGGGCAACCGAACCATTGTTACGTGGGGAGGGGGATTTGAAATCATCCAAAAATGCGAACGTATTTGTTGAATGGCCCCACAAGCCTGTGAAGTCGCTGAACAGATTGCAATTTGCTAATAGCCAAAATCAGTAATTTCCTTTTTGCCCGACTCTTCCCTACTAAATATTTGAAACCTTTCGAATTATTCCCAATCTTGGGAAATATTTCGGAATAATTTAATTCCTCGTTATCTTCTAATGTCATTTGAAATCTTTTGAATCTTTCGCCGTTCCGGAATCAGGTGTATTTTTTATAAACCAAAATCACCGTTAAAATCAGTACTTCCATCTAATCTGCCAAAAACTGATCTGCCAAAAACTTTAACGAAAAATTTGACAATTTTAATAATGGACTCAGATATGATGAGAGAAAGGAACGTATAAAGACACTCCTAACCTTGGAGGGCATCAGTTGGTCCAAATTTATTAAAATGGGAATACATTTTGGGTCTTCGCCTTGTTTAAACTCTGACCCTTTCCTGACCTTGCTTCTGGTCATTCGAGTCTGCGAAAATCTATTAGATAAGCAAATAAAGATCCACCGCGGGGCCAAATTGACCCTTTTTGCCGTTCTAGTGATAACAGATACATGATTTATCCAACGAGACGATTGGCATTCATTTCAAAAAATCCAAATGAATATTTGTTAAATGTAGGACCACCTACAACTCCATCACACTATACAAGGATTGGATGACCGAAGGAGCTGGTCAAAAGTCAGTCACTCCTTTTAAATTTGTGGACTGTTTAATTTTAGTTGTCGATGTTGATGAAATAGTATATTGTGTATCAAGGGCGCAAAGCACTATTTTCCGAGTGTGAAATTTTTACACATTTTTAAGTCGATATAACACAAATATATGACATTTTAACATGTTTTGATATTTTTTTCATTTACTTGAACGATAAAAAGTCTCAAAATTAACATAAAATTTTGGGTGGACCTGCTCTGACATTTTATTTCTAACCGTGTGCAATCACACTCGCCAAAATAGCGTTGCGCCCGTGATGCACACGATTTTTTTCTCAACACCCGGTCTGCAGAAATGCCTCATTTCAGACCGAGTGAGCGGGCGCAAAACGGCACTTTGCGCCCGAGGGCCGAAAAGATCTGTTTTGCGCCCGGGTGTAAGAAAATGTTTTTTTCTCACACCCGGTCGCAAAATGTCACTTTTCATACCTCTTGAGCGGGCGCAAAGAGCTGTTTTCCGCCCGCTCACTCGGTCTGAAAAGAGGCATTTTTGCAGACCAGGTGTTGAGAAAAACATCGTGTGCATCATGGGCGCAAGGCTATTATGACGAGTCTGCTTTTACAGCAACTCGCCTTTGGCTCGTGCCGCAAATTGCATACTCGTAAAATAGCCTTTTGCGCCCTTGATACACAAATAACTATTGTATTGCCATATTGTCTCATTTAGAAAATCGTCAATCAGCGTCGGAATTCAACGGGGATGTGAACGTAGGGTGTATTTAATATGAAAACATGAAATGAAATCATTATCTGACTAGGTCATCATGGCTAGTATGAGCTTGGATCGAAGTATCTGTTTCACTCTTTCGCTCATAAGCGTACGTTTCGCGCCCACGATGACATCATGGTCGTATAATGTATATATTTGGAATATACAAAGCTTTACAAATGAACATTTTCTATCATCGACTGTATTCCATTTTCTGTGATGACTCTTTTGGTGGATTTATCTGGCCCTTAATTTCTGGATGTAAACGTATTTCTCAACGTCATTGTCAGAAATGGATTGTATTCTTCGTGTCCGCGTGCTTTAAAGTTGATTGATTTCAATTCTGGTAATTATTCATTTAATTTGTCACACCTCAGGGGCCAAAGTTCAGATATTCATATAATCATGAATTCAAGCCTTCAAGTCAACTTATTCCAATTATTTCTCCAACTCAGAAGTCGACATTTTAATTTACTAACAAGTCCAAATCTCGGAAAGTATAGTCTTACACTTTGATTCGCAAAATTAATTTCTGGTCTAGCAACTTGAATGTCAACTTCGTCGATTTCAAAGTAATAAGTTCCGCTAGAATATCAGCCCACATCCCTTGATCAAGTCGTGTTTCGATGTCGACTTTTTTTTTGTCACTTCAGTCTTCCTGGAAAATTACGTTCTTCAAATCTTGTCAACTTGGAAATCAACAACAGTAATATGTTCCATTCGTGCATATTTATTTCAATGTTGGTATTTTGTGTATATAAGATGATGAAAAAAAAATCTTGACTGTCACGAATCTCCAATTCTAATCTCGAATAAGTCACTTATAATCTGCACTCTGAAATCAATTCGCTTCGACACCTTAAAAAAGTGAAACGAAGCCACATTTCTTTCATGCAAACCACAAATCATTCATTCCGAAAGTTGCAAATTAAATGCTTTATACTTTTCCGAATGTCGACTCTTTCCGTGGCTAATAGAGAATCGAATCTTGTTCTTAATAAAAATAGCACGAATCAGAAATTATATACGTAAAAAACTGTTAATGCGAAGACTGTAGGATTTAGATAAGTTCATTAGGGAGATTGGCACTGCCGGATACCTCTTGGATGAAAAAAAGTCATAGAAAAAAGAACAGTATCGCAAATTAGGTATTGAATGAAGCTTTGTCTGTGCGTTCATATCATCACAAAATCATTTTGAGTCCGTTATTTTCTGCAACCTTCCACAGACTGATCCAATGAACTGATAAATTGTAACAATTTGCAATGTGCTAGTCTATATCTTCTATCCTCTATCTATTATTATTATTATTATTATTATTATTATTATTATTATATATCTATAAAGGAACAAGTGGCATCAACGCCCAGGCCAAACCCCTTGACCTAGAAACTCGAAATTTGGGCAACATGTTCCCTTCCCTTCATAAACACCCACTAGGAAACTACTTATTTTTAAATTTTTTAAAAATGTGTGCCAAGGTATGTACAACATCCTCGTGCACCTTGAAACACTACGCGTCAAGTAAGGTTTGGTGCAGACTATTGGTTGTAAAATGAAAAATTATTCATCATTTTTTGTCTGAAACTAGATTCAGGGTGAGGAAGTGGATGGATTTCTCCTTTCATCTGAGTTTCAGCATGCATATTCTGAAGATTATTGATGGATACGTGTATCGTATCATTTCCTGAATCTATGAAGCAGGCCACTCGGTCCCTACATTCATGTGACATAGACAGGAATCACCTAAAAAAAACTGCAAAAAAAAGGTGACCCAAGGTAAAAGAGGGTACAATCTATTGGAAACAATGTGTGCATGTTCAGAGTTCATGTTCATATCTCACGGTAATTTCACAGTATATACTTATGAGGTGTACCTACCTATTGGGCTCCCACATTTAGCAACACGATGTCTGCTGGCGGAAAGGCAAACTCATATAGTGCAGATAGCTTCGTGACATTATATGATATTCAGTGTAATTTCGGGAAAATTAATCAGTGATAACAAATCATTAGATTCAACCAATTCTCCATACTCCAAAGGTCAATAATATCTTATCCAAAGTTCATTACAGACCGAAAAATTGACTTTTTGAAAAATCACTTGTCGTAAGGTTTCAGGCAAACAGTTGATCCGATTATGTCTCTAGACGTTTCATTTTATTTGGAGAGCAATCCTTCATCGTGTGAATGAGGGAAATTGAAAACCAAAATTCTTGGACCAAGTTATCAGCAAAAGAGTGATTAGATTGTCGCTAAATTTGATAACTGACCACAACTTATCAGAGGATATTTTTTTCTCAGTTTCCCTCATTCCCATGATGAAGAATTGCTCTCCGACGAAAATGAAACCTCGAGAGACATAATCAAATCAACCGAGTCTCTGAAACCTTAGGACATGTGATTTTGAAGAAAGTCAATTTTTCGAAATTGAAGCAAGAATTTGTTGAATCACGCTGTACTGGTCCCCTTAATGACGAGGTATGACGGTTTTTTTCAACGAAATGTTTTAAGGTAAAACAGTCTTTCCTGTATAATTTCAGTTCAGTTTACTATTTTCATAGTTCTGTCAACCATAATATGCAACAACAACACGTATTGTTTTCAGTGTTTGTAGGTAAGTTGCCCCGCGTACGTGTATATATGTGAGGCTTGTATCAAACAGCGTAGTTATATATACTCGTGTAATTAAATTGTCCAATTGGATCGTCGCTGGTGGTACGTTGGCAGGTCTACTTCCTACAACATGGATCGACGGGATTATACTCTAGCGTGAGCTGTGACAGTCAAGAAATCGATTTTTCTAGTCGCTGCAGACATAAGCCTTCGAGAAGTGTCAAGTTACCGATATTGCAATGTCATTCGCGGAAGAGTTAATCATGATGATCGTATTGAGAAAATTATTAATATTGAGAAAAATTCACCTTTGAAGTTTATAGTAATCACGTGACGAAGAAGAAGCTCGCTTTTTCCCAGTCTCATGAATGATGTCAATCCCTGTCCGTTTTGCTTCACTCGGCCATGTTATATCGATTTTAGAGACTATTTCGAAACTAACCGTTTTATCCCAGTGAACCATTTTTCGCTGATCTCCCGCTAATTGGATTTCAATGTAGTAGCCAATCTGAAATTGACTGATTCGCCAGAAATAGACGCATTGATCTCTTTCCAGTGGCATACCTATGACAGGAAATCAGTGTATATTCACTGATTCGCAGTGAGTGTCACTGATTTAAATTTAGGGAGTGTCCACGGTGCTTTGAAGTCTACATTTTACATAAAAGTCATGGAATACGGTTTTCTACTGCACCCTGCATTTCTTTCTACATCGTTATCAAACTCAGTCATGCTTCAATTTTACAAATCGCTATTAGAGGTCGCATAAAAAAATCCTCCTTTGACCGCGATATTCGACTAGAAGCGCCTTACTACTACACTTCGCCTCAGTTTTTTTTGGAAATATCGTAAAAACGGGTCAGCAAAACGTCATGAGCCTTCTTAATGACCTTATATACCAAATATTGAGTATATCTATCACATTTCCTTTGTGTCTTATTGTCAGCCGACATCCGTATAGACTCATGTTGAGTGATGTAACTCCGACTTGTGATAACTTTTGAAGGGGTCAGTTGTGACGATAAACTGTAGTTTAAATGTACCCGCCAGTATAAACATATCCCCCAAAAAGCACCTCTGGTGCAAAAACCTTTCGCCAAGTAC